>VDFB02000015.1:264568368-264763116 GCA_007258455.2 Sequoia sempervirens
CATGGACCTTTCAAATCATACAAATATAAAGTTGGGAGAGACCATACGGATTGCCCTGCCTTTTTCACCCTTTAAAACAACATTCTTGCCAAGGAAGTCCGGACCCTGGGGCTCGGATTGTCCAAATTCCCTTTAGTAAACTACAAATGACATCTCAAAGTAAATGTTTGATTTCATGAATGATGTGTTATCTAATTAGAGTTCATCCGACAAGGATTTTGGCTAACATTGGCATCTTCATGCTTGATTGTGCTCATCATTCCTTTGTTTGCAGGATATATGGAATCGAGTGCAGGACCCTCAGGGGCAGCCACAAAAAAAGATAAAGGAAAGAAATCAGGTAGAGCTCCTCATGGGAAGGAGGACAAGGATCAAATGAAATACCAATTCCAAGGGGAGTTGTTGCACTCAAAGGTCATTACGGACTGGAAGGAAATTACAAATACCAATATTGGCCACATCGATATTGATGAATTTAAACAAAGGGTCAAAGTCAACCTGATAACAGACACTACAAAACTAATCACAGGAAGCGGAATTTCCAAGGATGTAGGCTTCCCTCCTACTCTTATCACTCTTGAACTGGTCATGGCTTGCAAGCAAGCATACCAAAATGAGACCCAAACAATAGTAGAAAGAGACGAGAATATTCTGGCAAACATGTCTCCCCAGGCAATAACCAAGACCTTCCACATCCCCACCTTCAGAGAAATGGAGATCCCTACCATCACAGACTGCAAGGCAATGTGGGACAAAGATCCCATTGGATGCAAGAAGCTCATCAACCAATATTGGTTAACAAAGAAAAGGGACAGCGCTGCAAAAGTTCCCCAAGAACTCTTCCGCTACGATTTCTTTGAAGATTATCATGACTTAGTAACCCTGCTAAGCTGAGTGATGGGTGTTCCTACCACTGCATACTTCCAAGAGTGGATGGTTTATTTTGTTGAAAATATTCTCTGAAAGAGAAATAAACTCATTCTACTAGGGTGAGATCATCAGCAATTGCTTCCACGAGTAGTTCATGAATGTTAAAAAAACCTCCAAGTTTTATATGACATCTTACCTTGTTTACTCGCTGGCTGAACGAAGGTAGTATAGTGGATTGTTCAGGGCTCTAGATGAAGAATCTGGTCAGGAATTGATGGTTTATGATAGATACCCTCAGTTGCAGTTTAGAAATTTCAAGAGGGACTATTGTAGGGTGAATGATGCTTTCATAGGTCACATTATCAAGTTGCTTGGAGGCGATTTCGAAAGGTGAGTCTCCCAAAGTGCTCAGGTGTTCCTCAAACAATACGCCTTTCTATTCATTCAGTACCCCAAATTCACATACATTTGCACACAAGGCTACACAAAAAGGCCAAACAAACTACCCCGGTATCCTAATGACCAAATTATATTGCTAGAACTCTCTCGGCAACTACTACATGTACATACTCTCCTCAACAACAGACATTTGGTGGGGATCCCTTATCCCCTTTCTTTTGGCCGAGGGATGTATAAGCTACAAACCTCTCAATGTGTTGGAAATTCAGAGAAGGAGCTAGTTGAGTATCATTTCCAACTTTATACCACCCATCCATGAATGGACCCTTATGGGCATATAAGGAAAGTACTTGGACCCAACTATGCCCATCTGCATCATGTTGAAGATTTTTGGGAAAATTGCCAAGATGATAAGGAGGTGCGCATGAGACATTACATGTGAATGACTGCCTACTTCATAAAAAGGGTGAACTTGTTCCCTATACCAGATCAAGTTGAGGAAGATGAAAGCACAATTATGGATCCTAGGTACAATGCAATCACTAACTTGTTGTTGCCTTCAATAGACTGGGATGAGCAAGAGGTCAATGACCTCGATATCATAACTAAGCCAATCAAAGCTCATACCAAAGAATGGGTCAATGGAAAAGTAGCCTGACTAAAGCAACAAGGGGTCATCTTGACCTATCAAGGGCTCGAAAGTGATCCTAGTGCAATAGATGATGGAGTTGCTACAGCCTCAATAGGAGAAACATCCAAATCTCCTCCACTCACTCGCTCCAGGAAAAGAAAAGAGATTGAGGAGCAATAGCCAAATCCAAAATTATACGCAAGGAAAGCTTTAGAGGGTGAGTCCTCAAAGAAACACAAAAGGCTAGGAAGCATTACAGGGCTGCCCGCTATTCAAGAAGATCCCCTTCACAAAGGAGAAGAGAGGGTGATAGATTAGCCAAAGTCTCCACCGGCTACCCCTGATACTATTGCCCTTCCATCCATTTCTCAAACCATGGTTGCCACATCCCCACCTACAATGGACATCTTAGTCCACCTTACTTCTTCTTTGCCAATTGGGCCAGTAGTAGTAGTTGATTCCTCCTCTGCCACAACTTCTCCACTTTCCTCCACCTCCATGTCTCCCACCACATCGCTTCCACTCGCAACAACAACAATACCAATACCAATGCTTACACTGCCAGAGGCATTCTCATAGCATATGCATAATGTTCCCTCTGAGATTTCCCAAGTATTGATGAATCCTACCATTCAAGCTGCCTTAGCACAGGTTCTTATCAGTGTTCCTCCCTAAAAGCCTCCAACAGAACCACCGACAATGGAAGCCATAATGTAAATCTCCGAGGAGCTAGAACGACAAGAGAGGGAAGCCATGAAAGCATGGGAGGAGGAAGCGGATGAGTACCACAAACATTCAAAATATGAGCACCTACAAATTGACAAAGTAATTCATGAAACAGAAGAAACAAGATCTTCTGAAAGTGGAGATGAAGAAGAAGATGCCGACAACAAATTAATTGTGCAAACCTGCGATCCTGAATTTGAGGAAGAGCTATCCTAGAAATTAAAGGATGTTGGGGAAGAAATTGAAAGACCACCTATTGAGGAAGAAGGGAAAGAAGATGACAAGATGGAAGAAAACCTTGAACTTCCAATAGGTGGGCAGCGCGATGAGGACCTTACGCATCATGAAGTGGTACCTCCTTCAAGAGGGCAGAAAGAACATGGATATGTGTCACCTCCACGTGAGGAAGAAAAGGATAAAGAAGAACATCAAGCTAAAAAGGAGATCCAAGATGATAAAAGCTCTAAAATAGAGCAGCCCAAGGAGCATAAGAATGAAGATGAACATGATGACGAAAAGGAATAAGAGGAGGCCAAGAGGGTAGGAAGCCCCAAGGAACACCTTCCCACTAAGTCCACAATTAAACATCCAGTATTCCTCTAGGACTCCGATGAAGAAGAGGGAGAGGAAACTAGAGTGGAGAAGGAAACCTCTAAGGACAAGGAAGTTGAAGTCCAGAGGAATGAAGAAGAGGGTGGACGTGAGTCAACCAAAGGAAAGAATTTGATGCCCGAATGGCTAGAAAAGCAACTTGAGAAGAATTCTCCCGCCCCAAGTGATCTGAGAGCAAGACTGGAGGCTATCCTAGCCTGAGCACAAATCACTACCAAAAAGAGAAGAAGCCCAAAATCATATCCAAGGTGACGATGGATGCTTCTGGATCCTGAATTGTGCAAGTAGCAATGCCAATGGTGGGCAAAGAGGGGGTAAGCTATAATATTTCCACTATTGATTTAGGGATAGCTACCAGAGAGCAGAAAGTGGAGCACCTCCAGGAGTATGTTGCCTCAGTAGTGCATTTGATACAACAAGACAATATTTCAAAAGAAGAGCTTAAGGCACAGGTAGTTGATCTAACAGCTTACATCCAACAA
Source organism: Sequoia sempervirens (assembly GCA_007258455.2). Classification (NCBI taxonomy): domain Eukaryota; kingdom Viridiplantae; phylum Streptophyta; class Pinopsida; order Cupressales; family Cupressaceae; genus Sequoia; species Sequoia sempervirens. Next base: position 264,572,089 of record VDFB02000015.1, read on the forward strand.
TGGTCTTCAATAGAGGAAATTCCTACCACATCTTCGGCCTTGCCACAGTAGCTATCAAAATAACAAATAGACAAGCTCAAAAAAAGGAAGAACTTGGATAAGACCATGGAGAGTTGGTTCCGACAAGTCTTGTATGTAGGAAACATGGGCATTAGTCATGCTTTTAGGATAGCAAACAATTTCTTGGATTTGCAACAATTTCTTGAGGGTACGAGGAAACTTTGCACTGACTTCCCAAGGAGATATGACTCCACTTACCCAAAGATTGAGGCTATTCTCAAACTACCAAGCATGACTTGGGAAAAGGAGCTCACATTTAAGAAGGATGACCACTGGCTAGTGGATGTATGGAAGTGTGACTTTGTGAACCGAAAGGAAAGGTTGGAGTAGGTGCTCGATAAAGTGGATCTAGACATTGAGTGGGCTAAGGAAATCAGAGCCGATTGTGTTTGGTACTTGAAACTAATGAAAGAATATGATATGCCTATTGTATAGATGGACCCGAAGAAGATAAATACCCACTTCCAAAAGAAGATTGAGGATGAGATGTCGGATGAGATTACCATTGATTTCATGAAATTTGTTGCCTGAGCCTTCACCCAGTCAGAGATGTTCTGAAACCACACTACGAAGTATGATGAAGATTGGGAAAAGCTCACTGAACAATCCAAAGAATGGAGTTATCAAGTGTTGCAATCCAAAATCATAGATGTTGGCAAGCTCCAGCCATTAATTCTAAAGTTCATGGAGTATGCTACTTTGAAGAAGCAACAGGGAAACCCTATTATTGGTGAATAATTCTTGACAGAGTAGCTACAACAAAGGGAAATTAGAAAAAGACAAAATGCTACAGTGTTGTCACAAAACACGTGCTGAATAGAGAAGAAGTTGTATACATTATTTATTTATCTTACTTTAATAGGGTCTCCTTACTAAGAGAGTTGAGTTGTTGTAATGACATGTTGCAAAAATTTTAATGGAAATACATTGACTTTGGTGGATTTCTGAGTTTCTCTACATGTTTCATGATTCATCTCCCATAGTTAGATGTTTTAGTTAGATTTTATTTGTTGTTTTAGTTAGTTTTAGATTTCTTTAATATATTTCATAATGTTGTTCAGTGGTTATGAAAATTTATGTTGTGTAGATGCCTTCCTGGTCCATACTTTTTCTTGTTTGTTGTTGGTAAATGGTTGTGTAAAGTTATTCTGGACTTGAATTCAAAGATGCTCCACACTTTAATCTTTTTTCATGCATGCATATGGTGAAAAAATGGTGAAATATCTACAAGCCTTAGAAGATAGCACAAATTTCATGAGACTGTGAATGTTTTGGTTAAGTGAAATTATGTTTGAAGGAAGCTTTCCATAGCACAACCTCCATGATCATTGTTCATGGTTAGTTGCAGATCCAGGAACCTCTCCTTCTCCCTACCTTTTTTTTCTTTTTTTCGAAATAGCCTATGCTAAGGTTCATTGCACATTGTAAAGCCAAAACTTAAGAAAAACATTGGAGTTCCATATTGTTGTTAGAACCTACAGCAAAGTGCATGTCAATTCCCATCCTAAGGAAGTTCAACTCACAAGATCTAATTCATTCTATCCACACTGATACATTTTGGAATTTTTTTCAACGGCAGGTCGTCAAAATTCTGACGGCTGATGTCAGGCCAGAATTTTGACATTTCAAATGATATCAAAATTTCAACGCAATAACAATGACAAAGAGTCATCAGAATTCTGACAACCCACCGTTGAAAAAATGCCAAAATGTATCAGTGCCCGCTTTGTAAGTCTACCCTGTGATTACTAGCAAGATCACACCAAATACCCACTGAGGAATTCCCTACAAGTCATGACCTGACACCCGAGAGACCTTGGGGCAATTTTTAACAACTTGTTGTTGGAAGTATCCTTTCAAGAGAGGTAGTGCACCTATGCATTACCTATGTTGAGAAAGTGTGAAAAACACCGCATCAACACATCTGAGCTAATTTTTCTAGACATATAGGTGATTAGTGTCAAACTGGACAACTAAGAGGGGGTAAATCAGTTTTCACCTAATTAAATCCTTAAAGCATTTATCAGAACATAACCTTAACACTTCTTAGACCATTAAAAATTAAGTGCAAGATAAAAAATTGGAAACCATCTCATAAACACAATAACACCATATTTACATGGAAAACCCAATGATGAAAAAACCACAGTGAGGATTAACTCACACTATAGAGAATATCAAAACTGATTACAAAAAAGCCCACTACCTGAAATAAGGACTTAGTGTCTAAAACAAGAAATCACTATCCAATAGGGCTACAACCCAGAGGGCTCACTGCCACATAGATACAAAAGAAGGCTAACTATGAGAAGTATGAAATTTATGGCTCACTGCCAACAGTATGAACTGATGGAGTACACCTTAATTGTGCAAAAATCAATTTCAAATATAGCTCTATAGGAGTGGTACTACTTATCCCAGCAATCACTCAATAATTTTGTTCTGGTCTTCAATATTTATGCTCAGATCCTCTTTCACCTTTCTTTCACACACGTACACTTACTTCTCGCTCGCACTTCACACTTCACATTTCGCATCATTCACTCTCACACTCTTCTTATTCCTCAAAACATCATATATATATAAGTAATACATCATATCAAGTTGGCTAAGATCTATACAAAACATCCCCAAGGTAGATTTAATCTTCTTGATACATAAAATGTGTTAGGTCAGCCAAGATAGGGACCCAAACAAAAGCAACTGTGCTAAACAGAAAAACAACTATAGTGTACAAATTTAAACTTTGTCTTTGATAAATTTATGCTTCCAACACAAAACATCTCAAGATCTCGAATATAGTTGTCAAAGTGAATCATAATGTCATAGTTAAGATATCAAAGTCGTTGCTTGTCTTGTAGTAGAATCTGAACCCGAAAACCAGCACAACAATTCATGATCAAGAACATCTTTGATAGGAAATAGCTTCTGGTAAATGTCTCATACATTTGGTACTGAGTTGACATCAATAAAAACCATTTGATGCAATCCAATTTCCAAAAATCTCCCCCTTTGTCATTGATGGCAACATAATATGTGAAAAGCCAACAATAACATCCTTTGTATTTTTCTCTATTTATTGAATTGTAATGATTTCCATTTTTCACATGTTCTCTCTCTCCCTTTGACATCAATGGAAAAGAAGGAAAGAAATAAATATTTATCTCCCCCTTGCACCAAAATTTTCAAAAAAACTTCAAAAAGAATATCAAAAATGGTTCTTTTACCTCAATCCTTCTTCTCCTAAAATATCTCTTTGTATTTTTCTTTTAGTTCTAGAAGAAATTTCTTCTATGAATCCACTGCTAAACTAATGTTTGCACAAATATTGTTGTTCATTACTATCGAATCAATTTTTTCCAGAAGGGTATCTGGGATAATGATATTTAGTTCATTTTTCTTAGCTTCCACCAAAAGACCGAAAAGTTATTCCAATCTCAATTCAATTATCTCTTTGACTTTCCAAAATGCCTTCACAATACTATCCCTTTGTATCAGAGTGTCTGCAAGTTCAAACTATAAGGAATTGATCCTTTTCTTCTACACTCCATCCCTAGCATTAAGGATATCATATATTTTTCCAATAGAATCTAGCTCAAGCTCAATAGCATCAATTTTTCTCTATATTTTATGATATCATTAGGCCACTGGAGACAATATCTATACACACTATTTATGGTTTTGATGCATGTCTTCAAATCACTTATGCTCTTAGTCAATCTCTTTTATGCATTTCTGCATCTTTCTTCCATAGCCAATTGAATCTCATCTTTTTCTTCTATTTCCCTAGGTGACAGTACCTGTAGTCTATCTTCAATTTGTTCAATCAATACTTCCAATAAAACATTTTTCAATTCACTTCGATAAATATCATTATGAATTATATAAATATCCAAGGTGTATGTGATCTCATCTTGTTCATATGTTGGTTGAGACAACCAAACATGTCCAATATTACTTAGTCCATCAGATTGCACAAGAATCTTCAACACCTTCTCTTTAGTAAAATCTTCATCATCATTTGTTGATACCAGATCAATTTATTTTGCAATTTTTACTTACTTTTCATCTCTCTTATCCTTTGTCTTCAACTTCCTTATTTATAGAGGAGAACATGAAATAATCCTCCTTGCTATCCTCTTCCCGGAGGAAGATCTTGTCTTAGATGTCCAAACTGAACTAAAAACCATACCAAAGCTCCATGCATTTATTTTTTTTGCAAAGTATTCTTTACAAATATTTTCCTTCTCTGCAAGACATTTCAGGTATCGATAGACCTGCTTCCCAACCGGTACAACTTTCTTCCACACAACATTCTCTTTCAATAGTAATGACTTCAAAAAATGCATCATCAAACATATATCCATAGATCCAAAATGAAAAGGGTAATTGTCATTTTTTTTCATAGTAATGTTCTCCATTAATTGATTCCTCAATAACTCACACAAGTCAAAATCCTCATTCTTTACAACCATTTGATGCACAATATAAACAACTATTACCAAGGTAGATACTTCCCTATTTATGAAATAAATCTTATATGAAACGTCATATGCCACATACCTTATCACAGGATCAACTATAGTATGAATTTGTAGTTCCCTTTGGTCTCCTGTTACTCTAGTTAGGGTTTCAACCTCTTTGTTCTTCACTGAATTCTTTACTAGAATGGGTCCATTACTACATAACCCTATAATTGCTGCAATTGCTTCCTTTGTAATCCCATAGGGTTTGTCGAAGATCATCTAATCACCTTGAATTCTTCTTAGGAAAAAATGAACAGTGTCTACATCCAAAAAGTATAGAAATTTGCTCCAAATATCTAAACCCCTGTGCCCTAGATTCTTGACCTTTTTTATTTGTTCAACTAAAAGTGAACCTTCAATATTTCAAATCTTTTTATGGTTAAATTCATTGATCTATAACTTACTTAATTTCCATAATTCATCATTGCACAGATCAAATACCACCATTGCCTTCAACTCTATTGTTCTAGCTTTGTTCTTCATAGTTTCTCTTGACAATAACCCTAAGTCCTTGTTTCTTAGTTTTAGTTCACTCCTTAGCTCATTCAATTCGCAATGTGAAAAAGAATGACCACTCAACTCCCTTATTTAACTTGTCACTCTTAGGGTTTTATCGCAAAAAGTAATCTATCACTTATGGCATCATCATCAGTACTTTATTCTTTCAGTCAAAGTTGTTGGACCAAATTTTGAATGAAAAATTCTTTGTACTGGAACCTAGTACAACAGACTCATTTCCACAATCTCCAAGTCATGGAGATTTTCTTTGACTTCATCTATTTTTTCCCTAATTCTGCATACATTGCTTTTCATCCTTTTGAGTTGCTAGCTACTTTACTGTAAACCAAGAGGAGTTCCACAATTTTCCTGATTTGCTTCTTTTCTGCCAGAATTTTCTCCAATGCCTTCAAAATAAAAATTTCCATCACTTATCCTTGTGTCATCCCATGACACCTCATATTTTTGGCAACACAAGGGTAGAAAACTAAGAGGGGGGTGAATCAATTGTCACAGAAATTAAACTTATTAAACTTATTCTCAGATTTGATAAATAAGCATGAAAGCATAAACCATCACCACATTAGAAACACACATAACACCAAGATTTTTTACATGATAACCTTGTTAGGGGAAAAAAAAAGGTGGAGGTTAGTCCACAATATTATACTCTGTTAAAAGTATAAAATAATTATAAATGTGGAATGCACATGCATTCAAGCACACTGCCTAGAGCTCACTGCTCAAATACAAAAGGCTTACTGCCCAAAGGAAGACTCACTATCTTACAGAAACATTCAGATTACATCTAGAAGATTTTGAACTAAGAAAATAGCATCTGCTAATGCCTAATTACAGTTCTGGTTAAGCACAATCTGCTCACTCTTCTTCACACTTTACTTCTACCTTCAAAATATTAGAACATTATTCACACATAGCACTCAAACACTTCACACACCACTTGCACACCACTAGATCACAATCGCTCGTATATATCTACAACTAAGGATAACGTCATCCACATGTTGGCTTCAACAAAATATAAAATCAGTACAAATTTTTGGCCCAAATCAATAAACAATTATCAATGTGCACCAACCAATGTCAGCCAAAACATAGTGAGGACCCAAAACAACATCCTCGAACATGAAACACCTCCAAAAATTATGCCTCTAAGATCCAAAACATGCTACAATCACCCTGTCGGCCATGATCATGAAAAAAATGAACACACAGAAGAAAATCTCCAATCGCGGGCACAACAATAAATGTGGGCATACAACACATATAGAGCATGATCTAGAAACATTCATGAGCATCATGAATCACCATAGAAGCATCCACAACAACTCAAATTGGAAGAATCACATTATCTTCTTTTAGGAACACCAACTGAAGCAACAGAACAATTGTCAAAACATGGATACTCATAACTCGATCAAGTCTTCAAGTGGATCTTTTAAACTTTACGTGAAGAAACTAGATATACTCAACAACAAACCCTTTAATCCACAACCTCTTATCATCAATATATTGAGCTAGCCAACAACATGATGGCTATACTGAACTTCACTGCATCATCAACCTACAACTTATTTTATTATAATTTTCTCAATATCCTCAACATATACAACCTTAAAGACATTAATGCCAATAGTGTTGACATCAATGACAACCACATATCAGCAATATCCAACAATCTCCCCCTTTGGCATTGATGGCAACACATGATATGAAAAACACCATCAACACAACTTTCTCTTAGCACTTTCTCCCCCTTAGATTTTGACTATTTTCTCCTTAAATTTTTCACAGTTTTTCACATGATGTTACCACCTATCATTGATGTTACTGACCTATCATTTATGTTACCACCCCAGCACCACTAAACCGCTGAAACTGGCCAAACCCATCAAACCCATTGAACTCTATCTCCTACCGAGAGCCTTAACTCAAGAGAATCAACTGAACCTGATCCATCTACCCAACCATGGTCTCCACCAAGACAACTTTCAACTGCATCCTCTGCATCCAATGGAATTAAGATCAAATCTCAATCCAGACCCCATCTTCAAGATCGATCACACCCATCGATGATCCTTATCACCCATCGCTAAAAATCTGCAGATCCATTATATCGTCTGAATCCTGATATTGCTCCACTGACATATCCATCAATCCGACTCCACCATCCTAATCACCACAACCATCATGGATTGAATGATCAAGAATATGAACTATCAAGGAAAAGGTTTAGGCCTTCATGAGCAAGGTATTTTAGAGCCCATCCAAGTCAAAGAACAATCCTATACACAAGGTCTCAGATGTACTTTCTACGATTCACAATCCAAAAATGTTGGTACAACCTCTATATGTCCTCAACGAGCATCCTCCAAAACAATAATAGGCTCTTCCCATCGTTCCACCAAATCATTTGCTGCAATTCCTCCTCCATCATATCGCCTCAAAAAAACCATCCATATTCCTCCATCTACTCCATCCATTTTGGGTCCTTACATCCCTCCATCCACCATCTCCTATCCTTCCTCTACTCCATCCATTTTGGGTTCTTATGTCCCTCAACACACCATCACACATCCTCCAGGTACTACATCTATTTTGGGCCCCTATATCCCACAATCACCTCCTCCATCTCATTCTATTCATCCTTTTACCCATCCATCACCTATTCGCGTCACCCATCATAAACATACTGCTCTCATGTTCCCTAATTAGGAGAAAAAAAGGCACGTATCTACACATCCTCCATCCACATATCATCCTCAAAATCCTACCTCCATCACTCCATTCATGTTTCCTCCACATTATCCATCTCCTAGCACCCATCCCATTGCTATCAAAAGCACTTTGGATGCTAAAGTAAAAATATATACACCTAAACATCCACATGAATCTAAAACTCCCCATGTCCCCTCTAAAATATATGGTCAAGAAAAGAAAAATCAAATTCAAAATCCAAATCAAATCTGTAGGCCTCAAAGTCCCACCAAAGCAAAAATCAAGACCATGTGGATCCCAAAGAAAAAAGATGCAAAGCCTTCAAAAGCAAAATTTGTAATTACATCCAAAGTTGCTAATCCAAAAACCAATCATTCTCATCCTCCATCTCCTAAATCCGTTTTGGGTCCTTATGTCCCAAAGTTCACTATCCCATCTCCCCCATTATCCCCACATTCTCCATCCATTAATCCTCCTATCCTTTGACATACACCACCATATGTGCCAATGTTGGTCCTGAAAAAATATCCCCATCACACGCCTACCCCATCATTCCATCCATACACTTTCCAACATCCCATCCATTATCCCACATATCTCTCACATCCAACCACTTTAATCCATTCTCTTGCATAATCCGTTTATCCTGCTAAGGTTGTACCAACATCCAATAGCCACTTCACCCATGGGCTCCTACTACCCTATATGGAACTTAATGCTTGAGTCCTTCACCCATCTCCTTGTCATGTATCTTCTAAATCCACTTATCCCAATCCCTATCCTTATCCATCTCCATCTGCATTCTATCCAAAAAATTCAAAAACAAAAGAAAGAAAGAAAGAAAAAAAGTAAAGAAATAATTTGTCCAATGGTGAAAACTTGGCAAACAAGTGCCTTGGATAAGTACCATGATGAAAACCTGGAAAAAAGGTGTCATGAATAAATCCTCATCCGTCTCTTTCCACACTTGGGGGCAACTACATCCCCTTCACCCATCTCCTCCGTCCAACATATCTTCCACATCCTGCCTGTCATATCCCATTTATCCCAATCCCTCCATCCTCCTTGTGATCTTGATATTGATAGGGGAAAATAGATATACACACTTTCGACACCTCTTGGCATACATACCCCTTTACCTACACACTATCCCAATCCTTATCCACATCCATCTACCTTCCTTGTCCACCCATCATGCTACCATCACTCTCCCTTCCTTATACATGCATCCTACCTATATCCATCTCAGTCCTTTATTTACCCATCCTTCTATCTTCCATCCCTCATGCCTCATCATACATGACATATCTAGAGTGGGGGCATATATCTTCCATTGTAATATATTCCTTGGAGACATCATTCATCCCTCATGTCATCCTTTTCATCTCCCCATCCTTCTCTTCCTATCCCTCCAAGAAATCGCTTCCATCTCCCCATCCTTATCTTCCTATCCATTTAAACAATCCCTTCCATCTCCTCACCCTTATCCCTCTATCCATCCATCATCACAATCCCTTCCATCTTCCAAATCCTTACCTTTCCATCTATCCATCCAGTAACCTTTTCCCCATCCAAATGTGTATCCCTTTATCCATCCATCATGGCAATCCCCTCCATATTCCCATCCTTATCTTCCTATTTTTATCTATCCATCCCTTCATCTTTATCCTCCTACCATCTCATAATCCCTTGTCATTGGTATCTAGCTATAGGATTCCCATCATGCAATCCGATGCCATCTATTTCATCGTCATCACTCATGTGTCATTTGTGCATCTTTCCAATCTCCTATCAATTCTCATCACTAATATCTCCATCGCATCATCCTCCCAATTCATTTTGATGATTTGGATAACTATCCCATCCCTGAGCTTCGTTTCATCACCATTATCCTATCCAATCCACCAGGTCTATCATGTCTCATCATATTGGTCCCATAATTTTATCCACTTATCCTAGTTATCTCATTATCTTTTATCCATCATTTTTCTTTGGTCTTTTGTCAAACTACGTTGCCCCTACGACTTCACATAGGCAAGGTCGATCATTTGATTTGGCCCAGGGGATTTTTCTTCCATCACTAGTCTTCATCGTCCTCTCTTCACTTCTATCCATGGTCTTTTATCAAACTACTAGGGCTCTACACTTTCACGTAGGCAAGGCTAATCTTTGACCAGCCCCCGATCCCCTAGGTCTTTAGGTTGTGTCAATCTTGTGTCTTGTATCTCATGTCTTGTGTCGTGTCATCAAGTATGTCCCTACCTAGTTGGTTCTTAATAAGCAATATCCACTGCTATCATGAGGTTCAATCAGTTTCGAGTGTCTTGCGTCATATCAATCTTTTAGTTTAGTATCCATCTTTGGTCTCAACAGGATGCATCCTTCCTAATAGACCTCATCAATCCCATCCATTCCCTTTGATCCTATGGCAAAGGACGTTTGAAATTGATTGTGATTATTTGATACTTTTGGCTTTTGTTTATCATTTGAGCTCCCTATCATACCTTGTCAAGGTCACCTTGATCTTTCATATCATGGTGTCTTTTGGTTGGTTAACATAGGCGCATATCTTGATCTTTTGTTTTTTGTTGTATTCCTAGTTGTCTCGTGTTGTACCCACCAAGATCTCTATGGTCTTGTATTACGCTAGAGAATCCTCTTGTCCTTGTGGTTATTCCAATGCCTGGCCTAACCAAGGTCTTCATGACTTTGGGGTTGTTGGAACTGTAAATTTCTAATGATTATTCATGTTGTCCATACCTGTGCATTTTCCAAATGAGTCCTACTTTGAGTACATTTCCTTCTTCGTGATATTTTTACCCTCATTTTGCCCTTATGGCCCCATAAAATCCATCAAGTCTTCATTTTTTGCATTATGGTCCCTATCGGCATGAGATTACTAGGGTCTCCCCGATCCATTTTCTATTTTCTACTTGTAAACATCTGTGTTTCCTTTTGGCAAGATGTTTTTGGAGTCACAATGATTGAAGTTTATTTACAGGAACCTATCAGCATGACATTCACATGGTTTTGGCAACAAGGAAAAGGATACACATTTCAGCAGGAGTTTACTCTTCGACATGTTGTTTTCGGTGTGAGGTCATAGCGAATTTACATTGTCACACCGACCAGTGGTGGGAAGATACATATCGGTATGAGTTAGTGATATCGGAGTGAGGTCTTGGCGAGTGACCTTCAGTCTCACTGACATTACACAAAAGGTTTCTATTAAAAGGCTCGTCAGTGAGAGACATTTTCTTCGGAATAAGTCATAGAAAATTCAAAGGGGTCTCACCGACCAACATAAAATGAATACCTCAGTGAGACTAATGTGACTTCAGAGTATGGTATTGGTGAGTACGATGGGTCTTGCCAATAGAACAAAAGCTTTCCATTGGTGTGAGATCAATATTGTCTTGGCGATTTGTGGTGAACTCGGGGGCTTTTGTTGAAACATAATATGCTATGTGAGATGTCTCCCCGATATCATAAAGTCATGTTGCAGCGACATGCGAAAGGTAAAAGAACTCTCGAGGAAACATAAAGTGATCTACAAGATATCTCCCCGACTCAAATATGTCATGGCGAAAATGAATAAAACACGGGGCAACTATAGCGATTTGATTGCCTTCGGCATTACTGCGATATGTCTTGGCGACTATTTTAGTGAGATTAATAGAAATTCAAATACTGTGGCCGACATGTGGATGTTCAATTACCATTGTAGACGGACATGAAATGAGCCCGAATTAAGTGGTTGGCCGACGTGGGATCTCAATATGATATATTTTCTAATGCTGGTGTATAAATAGGCATTTTTGTAATTGTAAAATGATCAGCTATTAGTTATTCGATATATAGTAGGCAAATTAGATGGATAAAGTACAATAGATTTATCAAATCAGAGACTATGATGCATGTTTTCAAAATGGAGGTATTTATGAAAGTCAATTGATGTTGTTGCACATTTCTGGTGTCAATTATCTGCTGAATTTAATGAAAGTATTGCTAAGTTGTCTCCAAGATGGATTCTTTCTGATTGTTTAAATTGATATAACAAGTTTATAGTCAATTCATTAGTGCACATTTGTTGTTTTTGTGTGATTAATCGATTGGTTCTTTCAAGCAAAGATTAAATCCTTTTAATTGATCACAGTAATTAGAGAGATTCATTTGGATTGTTAAAGTAGAGCTTAGTAGTTACAGTATTGCATGTTTATATAAGTTGTAAATAGAATGTATGCCAGATAATTTGAGTTTTCTCTAGAGAGTGTTGCTCATCTTGATTTCATTTGACTCTGCATACCCAATAAAGCACTGGTCTCTATAGTTTCATCATTAAAGATTCATTTATTCTCTTTATATCTGTTAATTGAGTATTTTAGGATTTAGATTAAGGAGATTTCTATTGCACTTGAATTCATTTGTTCACTTGCATTTTCCATTGTGGACAAATCATTGCAAGAAGGATAACCATAAGTCAAGTCTACTTCATTCAGAAAGGTACACCTGCCTAAGTTTAGCAGCACCTGAAGAGTAGAAGGTTGGGTTATCTTGACCTTGTCTGTTACCCTAAAGCGTATCAAGAGATTGGCAGCCTCTTGAGGCATTTCGCCTGCATTTTTGAGAGCTATTAGGGGTGTTAGAATAGACTTCTTATATTTTTTGTTTATTTTATGCATTAAACACTGATCCTCCTTGGTTTCATATACTCTGGCAACTAGTGTCTTATGCTATAGCAAAAATTAGTGCTCCAAAAATGGAAAATCACATTAGGATTGCATTTCATGATCATTTCCATTGCATCACATTTATCCCATCTAAGCATCTTTTCATCCATCTCACATCTCAATCCAATCCTCATCCATTTAATCTAGCACAAATTCTCTAATCACATCCTTGGTCTTGTTGATAGCCTTGCTACAAGCCTTGATCCAATCATCATCATCGTCATCATCCTTGGGATGTATCCTTCCCTATCCTTGGTGTTGTTTTGGGATGTATCCTTCCCATATCAACAACACTTTCATCATCATCATCAAGATGTATCCTTCCTTATCCTCATGTTGTTTTGGGATATATCCTTCCCTCATCAACAACACTTTCATCATCATTATTGGGATGTATCCTTCCTATCCTTTTGTGTTGTTTCAGGATATATCATTCCCTTATCGACAACACTCCATCCATCATCAATCCATTTTGGGCTTGTAGCTTGACTAGAGCAACATCACATTTGTCCTTGAATCCATTTGTGCTTACTTTTATCTCTTCCTCTTGTCTCATCCTCTCATATCCATCATTTTGCATCATCTTTCCCATCTCCCCTTTCATCATCTTATCCATTTTGAGAGCATACTCGTGTTCTCTTGAACCCGCATGTCCTCTCAATGGGGCATCTTCCATCCCTAATCTTCATCTTCACTCCCATCATTTGCATCTTCCTAGTCATTCCTTTGAAGGACTGGGGAATATTTTTCAATCTAACCATCTTCTTCCTGGTTCTATGTTTTCATATTCTTTGAAATGATGCTACTTCGTAACACCATCTCAAAGAGGGGAAAAATGTAGACACCTAAATTTGAACATTCACATTTGTCCAAATATCCTCTTACTCCCATCAATTAAGTAATATTGCTATTATTTAATTAATTCCCCTAATTCTTCTAAATTCCTAAGGTGTTTAGTTAAATAATTAAATACCTTACCCTTTATCCCCCTTATCCTCAAAGAATTAAATAAATAATACATTTATTTAATTCCTCACATGTCACATCCTCCATCACTTTTTCTTAATCCAAATCCATCTCCTAATCCCATCATTAAGGATGTGCACATGGCTAATCCATAATTAGGATGTGTCACATCCTCCAACTTTTGCAAGTTGGCTCTTAATCTTTGTTAGCCACTAACTTTCTTCTAATCATTGATTAGCTAGTCTAATCAGTACCTTAGTCAACTCTCTCATCTCCCAAGGAATATTAAATTCCTTTTATTATCCCCATGTGGTTCCAAATGGAATTTTAAATTCCATTTTATCCCTCTTAGGAATCTCCTCTTCCCCATGTGATCATTGAAAGGTCACATCAGGCACATGGGTTAGGAACCTTCTATTATAAGAACCTTGTCTTATCCAAGGTACTTCTTAGCTCCTTTTTTGGGAACCTTGTCTTATCCTTAAAATATCCCCAATCATGTGAATTTAAAATTAACTTTTATTCCTCCAAGGAATCTCCTCTTCTCCATTTGATCATTCAGAGGTTACATCAATCATATCCCAAGGTACTTGTCCTTCTTCCACATCACTTTTCCTTCTTCCACATCATTTGTACCCTTTCCATCTCACCATGTCCTTTGGACACTTCATCCTCCACATGGCAAGATGTAAGGGCTTGTGATTCCTCAACTCACCATAGCCCTCCATCTTGGCCATGGTGGCTCAATCCTGACCATTGAATTCTCTAGAGAATTCAATTTCTTCTATAAATAACCCCCCTTCTCATTCATTCATTTACATTATGCATTTTATCACACTCATTTAGCACTCAAGCCATTCAAGCATTCATCAAGCATTTTCTCATATTTTGTATTCAAGCACTAGTTCCTATCCTCCATTGTTGCACATTTCCAAGCTTGCATCCCCTTCATTTACATTCATCTCTTAGAACACCCACATCCTCCATTGTATCTTCACCTACTTTCATATCATTTTAGATCATCCTACCACTAAAGGAGCACACATCCAAGCTGCATCAAGGGCCAACCAAGGATCAACACAAGTAAAAGGTATACTTTCTTGTTTTTATCTTTCTTTTATTTGTGTTCAACGTAGCCCAATCTTGAGGTGGTCTAGTGTTGTTTTATCTTCCATTTCTTAGTTAGTTTTGCATATTTAGAGGTAATAACACTTACACGTTGTTTCTAACAACTTCACCTTGCTCATTCAGATTGTTTCAAAAGACCCATGTAGTTCCAATTACATTTTTGTCCTTAGGTCTAGGAACAAGAATCCATGTATCATTCTTCTCAATTTGAAGTAGTTATCTTTCATTGCTTCCACCCAATGTTCATCTTTGCATGCTTCATTGACACTATTAGGCTCATTTTTCGAGATCAAACAATATTCTTCTATAATTGTTCTTCTAGTTTGAACACCTTTGTTCTTATCACCAATAATCTGATCTTCTAAATGATTTATTCTTACATACCTTGGAGTCTTCGAATGTTCTCAAACTTCAAGCTCTTGTGATGCACTTTCACTAGTTCCTTCCTCTTGATTTTCCTGATTCACCAAAATGATCTAAACTTGATTTGAAGTCTAAACTTTCTTTCCTTTATCTGAACTGTCATTCTAATCATTTGAATCATATCCATAGGTTCTAGATAGTCTAACTATGTATTCATCAACCTTGACATTAGCACTCTCAATTACTTTCCTCAATCTCTTATTGTAGCACCGGTAGGCTTTACTTTTAGTAGAATAACGAAGAAATATTCCTTCATCACTTCTAGCATCAAACTTTCCTATATCTTCATCTCTTTTGATATAGCATTTACTCCCAAAGATTTTGAAGTATCTATCAATATGATTATGACCATACCATAGCTCATAAGGAGTCTTACCGGGTATCACCTTTTATTTGTACCCAGTTGAGAGTGTAAACGACAGTACTCATAGCTTCTCTCTAGTAGATATGCAAAATATTTCCTTCCAACATCATAGTCCTGGAAGCTTCTTGAATTGTCCTATTCTTCCTTTCCACAACTCCATTTTACTAAGGGGTCCATAGGGAAAATAATTGTCTCTTTATCCCATTCTCTTCACAAAAAGAATTAAACTCACCGGAAGTGAATTCACCACCTCTATCTGATCACAAACATTTAATCTTCAAACCTATCTCTGTCTCAACCATAGCCTTAAAAATCTTGAATTTCTCTAGAGCTTCAGATTTTTCCCTTAAGAAAGTAACCCACATCATTCTAGAATAATCATCAATAAGTAACATGAAATACATGTATCCTTGTAAACTTCTAGCTCTAGAAGGACCACACAAGTCAGTATGCACAAGCTCCAACACTTCATTTCAACAATATTGTTTGCACCTCAATGAAACTCTAGTTTGCTTCCCTAACTTGCATTCCTTGCATATAGTATTAGTAGGCTTTATCAACTTAGGAAGATCTCTCACAATCTGAGTAGAAATTATCTTGATAATATTATAAAATTTTACATGACACATTCTCCTATGCCACAACCAACTTTCATCTACTTGAGCAATTAGACAACTTTTTCCAGTAGCATTCAAGTGAAATATATTACCTTTTGTTTTTTTACTAGATGCAATCACATTTTTGAAACTCCCCAATATTCTACACTTTCCATTCTTGAATTGAATATTGTATCCCTTGTCAACCATCTGTCCAACAATTAAGACATTATGCTTCAAACGTTCCACATATAGAACATCATCAGTATTATGCTTACCATCAAGATAAATGGATCCTCTGCCATGGATTACACCAACTTTGTCATCACCAAATCTTACAACACCACCATCATACTTTTCCAAGCTCACAACTTTACTTTTATCACATTTCATGTGATGAGAGCATCCACTGTCAATCACCCATTCATCTTTTTCTTCAACTCGGGCAGCGAGGGCTTTCTCCATATTTGTGCACTTAGCAGATTCAATAGGTACAAGATCATTTTCCTTGATAGCAATAAATACCCATTCGTCCTCACTTACATTCCCTTTATTAGATTCATCATCTGTCACACCTTCATCAGTAGCAAAATAACACTTTCTTTGGAATCTAGGCTTGTTAGATCTTGGATTATGAACTCTTTCTAGACACCTTGAGGCAAAATGACCTATCTTATTGTAAGAAAAACATTTAATAGGAAATTTCCCTTTATACTTACCTTCTCCTCTGGCTTCCCTCTTGATAATAAATGCTACAAGGTCATCTAGTTTTCTCTCTTCTTCTTCAATCTCTTTCATTTCCTCCTCATACTTGAACACCTTTCTAGAAGAACTTTCACTTGGATCATATCTCTGCTTATTTGTTCTGGAGATAATAGCTTTGAATGCATATTTTGTCTTAGGAAGAGAATCACCAAACTCACTTAACTCAAAAGCAGTAAGCTTACCAATCAACATGTCTCTGGTTACATTTTTCACAGTCTGGATCTCCTCAATAGCAATATCTTTGGCTTTGTATGCAGCAGGAAAGGATCTGAGCACTTTAGCAACAATATCTAATTCTTCCAATGTTCCACTAGCACATCTGATACTACACACAAGTTCATTCACTCTCTACATAAAAGAAGTGATATTCTCATCTTCACCCATTCTCAACATTTCATATTTCCCTTTCAGGATTTGCAACTTAGTAATCTTCACATGGGCATCACCTTCATACAAAGTTTCCAAATTTTTCTAGATCTCATAAGCAGTCTTCAACTCCATCACATTTGTCATTTCAGAATCAGTCAAAACACTCAACAATGCTTCCTTAGCCCTGATATTGTACTTGGCTTCCTTAATCTCATCTGCAGTAGAAGGACCATTTTGTGGAATGATATACCTATTCTTTGTAATTTTCTAGTAAGGTTCACCAATGCATCTCAGATGACACTCCATTTGAGTCTTCCAATTAGTTCCATCAAATCTCGGACTATCCTTCTTATGTGTTGTCATCCTGGATCATCTCAAGCTATTAAAATTCTTCTTAGGAACCTACTCTGATACCAATTGTTGACAACATAAGGGAAGATAACTAAGAGGGGGGTGAATCAATTTTCATAGAAATTAAACTTATTAAACTTATTCTCAGATCTGATAAATAAACATGGAAGCTTAAACCATCACCACATCAAAAACACACATAACACCAAGATTTTTTTATGTGGAAACCCTATTAGGGGAAAAACCATGGTGGAGGTTAGTCCACAAGATTATACTCTGTTAAAGGTATAAAATATTTATAAATGGGGAATCTGCATGCATTCAGGCACACTGCCTAGAGCTCACTACTCAAATACAAAAGGATTACTACCCAAAGGAAGACTCCCTGTCTAACAAAAATATTTGGATTACATCCAGAAGATTTTGAACTGATAAAATAGCATTAGCTAATGCCTAATTATAGTTCTCGTTAAGCACAATTTTCTCACTCTTATTCACACTTTACTTCTACCTTTGAAATATTAGAACATTATTCGCACATAGCACTCACACACCACTACATCACAATCACTCATATATATCTACAACTATATATCGGCAACTAAGGATAACATCATCTACATGTTAGCTTCAACAAAATATAAAATGAGTACAAACTGTCAGCCCAAATCAATAAACAATTATCAATGTGCACCAACCAATGTTAGCCAAAACATAGTGAGGACCCAAAACAACATCCTCGAACATGAAAAACCTCCAAAAATTATGCCTCGAAGATCCACAACACGCTACAATCACCCTGTCGGCCACGATCATGAAAAATATGAGCACACAAAAGAAAATTTCCAATCGTGAGCACAACAATCAATGCAGACATACAACACAAATAGATCATGATCTAGAAACATTCACGAGCATCATGAATCACCACAGAAGCATCCGCAACAACTCAAATTACTGGAATCACATTATCTTCTTTCAGGAACAATAAACTAAAGTAACAGAACAACTGTCAGAACATGGATACTCATATCGATCAAATCTTCATGTGGATCTCTGAAACTTTATGTGGATAAACTAGATATACTTGACAACAAAACCCTTTAATCCACAACCTTTTATCATCAATATATTGAGCTAGCCAATAGCATGATGGCTATACTTAACTTTACTGCATCACCGACAACCTGCAACTTATTTTATTACAATTTTCTCAATATCCTTGATATATACAGCCTTAAAGACATTAATGCCAATAGTGTTGACATCAATGACAACCACATATCACCAATATCCACACATATATCAGGGTATTGTTATATTTTTCTATGACTGCTCCCCCTGAAACCACTACTAGTTTTAATTCTTGGAGGGGGTATCTACATTGAATGTAGATACAAGATTCTTTGATTCATCCTTATTCTCAGGTTCTTCCTTCTTCCTCCAAATTTTTTCCATCTCTCTTCTTACTTCTTTGAGATCTATCTTGTTCATAGGTTTGATCTGTGTCGGATTAGTTTTCTTCCCAACCTTGCTCCTAATTTTTTTTATATATGTCTTGGTTTGTTGCAATTATAACACACAACATATCCTTGACCAAATGAATTGGCATTCATCCTTGTTTTGCACTGATTAGCCTTTCGTCCAAAGATATTGCATGTGTAACAATATCCTTGAAAATATTGAATCCTTCTACTAGTATAAAACTTCTTCATCATCATTTGGCTTCTACATTTGGTAGCTCTATGTCCAAACTTGTTGCAAACATGGCATTGTCTAGTAAAGAATCCAATATTCTAACTCATTCTATTATGGTTCATCCTCCTACAATTTGTTGCTCTATGTCCAAATTTACTACATGAGAGACAAAAACCATTAAAATATGGGTACCTTTAAGCATTAGGTTGTCAGATGGGAAACCTTCCGGTGTTGTTCCTTTGATTCTTGTTTTGATAAGTTTTCCTTGAAATTTCCTTTGATTGTCCACTTCGTTGAAAATGGGTTTAGTCTTTGAGCTTTTCCCTTCTTCAATTCCTAGACCACCTTTATCCTTTACAATTTTTTGAGATGAAATCAACTCATCAAGCATTGTAGAACTTGTCTTGAACCTTTCTTCATGAGCTTTTCTTTTTCCAGTTCAGCTCTTAGGGTTATTAATTCTTGTTCAAGCTTATCACATTTTTTTGTCTTTTGATTGATAATTGTTTTTAAGCATCCTTCCTTTATCTTGCTTTGTTCAATTGCCAACTTTGGATTCTCTTCCATCATGTTGCTTTCTTCAAGTTTCATTCTTAGATTCTCAATAGAATCCTTTGCTTCCTTTAGTTCCTAGTTAACTTCTTTATGTTTCAACTTGAACTTTTGGATCTAATTCCTTAGTTTCTAAATGCATTCATATGCTTGCTTGGAATTTTCTTTCAAATCTTCACTTTCAGACTCTATAGTCTTTGTTCTTAATTCTTCATCCAAGTCGGATCCCTTCACCATTTTTCTATGCCCACCAAGATCTTGTTCAATTTTTTAACTCATTCCAAAGGACCAAGCTCTGATACCAATTGTTGAGCTGGACAATTGAGAGGGGGGGTGAATCAATTGTCACCAAATTAAATCCTTAAATCATTTATCAGAACATAACCTTAACACTTCTTAGACCATTAAAAATTAGGTGCAAGAGAAAAAATTAGAAACCATCTCATAAACAAAATAACACCAGATATACATAGAAAACCCAATGATGGAAAAACCACAGTGAGCATTAACTTACACTATAGAGAATATCAAAACTGATTACAAAAAGGCTCACTTCATGAAATAAGGACTCACTATCCAATAGGGCTACAACCTAGAGGGCTCACCGCCACAGAGATACAAAAGATGGCTAATTGCCAAAGTATGAAAGTTATGGCTCACTGCCAAAAGTATGAATTGATGGAGTACACCTTGTGTAGAATTTAGTTCTGAATAAAGCTCTATATGAGTGGTATTGCTTCTCTCAATATTCGCTCAATAATTCTATTCTGGTCTTCAATATTTATGGTTAGATCTTCTTTCACCTTTCTTCCACACTCGCACACTTACTTCTCGCTCACACTTCACACTTCATATTTCACATCCTTCACTCTCACACTCTTCTTATTCCTCAAAACATCATATATATATAAATATATATATATAAGTAGTACATCATATCAAGTTGTCTAAGATCTGTGCAAAACATCCAAAAGGTACATTTAATCTTCTTAATACATAGCATGTGTTAGGTTGGCAAAGACTGGGACCCAAACAAAAGCAACTAATACCGAATAGAAAAACAACTGCAGTGTACAAAGTTAAACTCTATCTTTGATAACTTTCTGATCCCAACATAAAACATCTCAAGATCTTGAATATAGTTGTCTAAGTGAATCATAATGACATAGTTAAGATATCAAAGTCATAGCTTGTCTTACGGTAGAATTCAAACCCAAAAAATAGCACACTAGTTCCCGATCAAGAACATCTTTGATAGGAAACAACTGCAGGTAAATGTCTCATACATTTGGTACTGAGTTGACATCAATGACAACCATTTGATGCAATCCAATTTCCAACAATTAGAGCAGTAAGTTTTTTTCATCTAATAATTCCAACCAATACAGATGGATCACCCTATACTCCTCTTCATCAATAAGGTGTTGCAATGATATTCCCAAGGAGATTTCAACCTCAATTGGAAAAATGGCTTCAACACGATAAACAAGGGAATATGGAGTTGCACCAATGGGTGTGTAGATGTTGGTTCAATAAGCCCATAGGGTGAGATTGAGCTACAAGTTTCAATCACGTCCAACTTTATTGACTGTCTTTTTGAGTAATTTCACAATATTTTTATTGGTAGCCTCAACTTGTATGCTATCTTGCGAGTAATATGTAGTGGAGAAGTGGTATTGGATATAGATTTTTTGGCAAAGATCATAGGCTTTTTTATTCTTGAATGATTTATCATTGTTAGTTATAATCAAGGATAAAATACCAAAGTGACAAATGATGTAGTGAAGGATGAACTTAGTAAGAAAATTCCCCAATGTATGTTAATAGAATGGCTTCTACCCACTTAGTGAAGTATTCAGTAGTGATGATGATGAATTTGTGGTTGTTGGAGGAAGAGCAATGAATTTTTCCAGTTGAGGTCTATTCCCCATCGTGATAAAGGCCATGGAGTAACAATGGTTTGTATTTCTTGTGATGGTGCATGGATATGTTCATTATGTTGCTAGCATGGGTGGCATGTCTTAACAAACTGATGTGCATCTTATTCCATTGTTATCCAATAATATCCAATTTGCAATAATTACTTAACCAAGGAAGGACCATTGGAATGGCCCCCATAGATACCATCATGGACCTCACACAAATAAATTCAAGCCTCTTCTATGTCTAAACACCTCAAGAGGGTTCCTTTAAAGTTCCTTTGGTAAAGTGTATCACTTAAAAAGGTGAATCAGGATGACTTACAGATGAATTATTGTCATTGTGAAGTGGAAAGGTGAGGCAAAAGAATTTCCAATTTGCAATAATTACTTAACCAAGGCAGGACCACTAGAATGGGCCCCATAGATACCATCATGGACCTCAAAAAAATCAATTCAGGCCTCTTCTATCTCTAATCACCTCAAGAGGGTTCCTTTAAAGTTCCTTTGGTAAATTGTATCACTTAACAAGGTGAATTAGGATGACTTACAGATGAATGATTGTTATTGTGAAGTGGAAAGGTTAGGTGAAAGAATGTTATCATAGAGGTAATTATAGATATCTTGTTACCATGGTGAATTGGGACCAACAATATCACACACAAGTTTAAACTCGGGAACATCATAGGTAGGAATTAACAGCTACTCTACCAGGAATTCACACTCTTGGCTTTTTGAGGCATATACAATAAGGATCTAATTATTGTCATAGCATCTATTGTTTTATTGCTTAAATAAGGCACTTGATCAAAATGGATTTATGTAAAATATTTCTTAAAACTATCCATCATGCATTTATATGGGAGCAATTTGTCATGTTTCATTTGAGATTTATTATTTACTTGTTTGATGACCAACTAGAAGTCTCCATATACTTGTAATTTTATGGTTTTCTATTAAATAGTTATTTTGAGTCAGGTGATAAGTTCTTTGTACTTAGCAATATTATTTGTGCAAGGGAAGGAAATGTGATAGGATTTAGGAATGCAACCTCCTTAGTGAGTTACAAACAATATTCCTACCCCTCAGCCATGCTAGGTAAAGGATACATGAAAGTACAATGTACACCATGTATCTTTAGCAAGAGAAAAGATGCCTTCGTCTAGGAATTCAGTCAAAAGTAAGTGATTTTCCATTAAAGGATTTTTTCCAAGTTGATTAGCAACCACCTATCTTTTTATATCCTTTCTATCCACATATTCAATGTTGAATTCACTAAAGATCATGATGCACTTCACCATATGTCTAGTGAGAGTAGATTTTGAGAGTAGGTACTTAAGTGGGTCAACTATGCAAATGAGCTTAGTCTTTTGGTTGAGCATGTAGTGTCTTAAATTCTTAGCAAAAAAGACATAACCAAGGAATGCTCATTAAATTGGAGTATATTTCAATTCATAACCCATTAAAGTATGATATTTGTAATAAATGGCTCTTTTTTGTTATCATGGTGTGCTAACAATGCCCCCAATGCCACTGTTGTAGCTGAAATGTATAGTAGGAGGAATTTTTGTGGCTTTAGAGGAATGAGGACTAGAGGTAATACAAGGTAATCCTTAAGTTGTTGAGAATATTATTGGAAATTTTTGTCCCACTTGAAGACTATATTCTTGTACAATAACCATTGACACTTGTCTACAAGTTTGGTTATGAAGTGCCTGATGATCTATAATTTCCCTCAGAGACTAAACATTTGCTTAATGTTCTTCGATGGAGGAATTTGGCGTATTTATTATACTTTGGTTGGATCAAATTCTATGCCTTCATGAGATATAATGAATCCAATAAGTTTCCTAGATGTGATGTTGAATACAAATTTCTTTAGATTCAAATGTAACTAGTATTTCTCCAAGTAGTCAAAGATTTTTTCTAAGACTTGCACATGACCCTCTCTTATTTTTTATTTTCTCAAAATATCATATATAGATCTCTCCATAGTGTCATGAAGCATATCATGAAAAATTATAGGACCATAACCCTTTGGTGTGTAGCTCTTGCATTCTTAAGCTCAAAAGGCATCACTTGGTAACAAAAGGCTCCCCATGGAGTGATTAAAGATTTTTTATGTTAGTCCTTGTCTACTATTCTTATCTTGTTGTATCCTGAGAATTTTTCCATGAGTGAAAAAATTTCATTTTTCGATTTGAGATCTATAATGATATCAATGTTGCATAGTGGGAAATCATCTTTCAAACATGCCTTATTAAGATCTCAAAATTCAATACATATATCAATGCCCCCATTGGGTTTTGATATTGGTACAATGTTAGAAACCCACTTAGGATAATCAATCAGATGAATGAATCCAACCTCAAGGAGCTTTTGTAATTTTTCTTTTACAAGGAGGGTGTTCTATGGATGCATTTTTTTCAACTTTTTATCGATGTGTTTGGCATCAGGATATACTGCTAAGTGATGTACCATAAGATATGGATCAAGCCCTAGCATATCTACATAGGTCCAAGCAAAGTTCTTGAATAGCCTTTCAAGGAAATTTGATATGTTTTAATTTTCATCTTTTTTAGTGTAACAGTCATGAGGGTGATCTTTGGTTCTTCTTTTGTTCCCATGTTGACTTCGATTGTTGCTTCACCTAGTATTGTGGATAGTTTCCTAATAATGGGGGATAGAATCAAGTGCCTCATATTCTAGTGCCTCAGAGAGGCTTTCACTAGAAGATACATTTTTTTTTTACTTTTTCATGATCTAGAAGTGCTTCATTGAGGTTTTGACTAAGGTACTATTCTTTTTAATTTTTCCTTTTTATTTTATGACTAAGGCATCAAATTTGTTCCCCAAAGTAAGAACCATTATGTAATTCAATTTCAAATTCTCCCTTGTGATCACATTTAGGTATGTTCTCTCAAACTTCTATAAGTTCAAAAATTTATTCATCATTCTAAAATGTGTTGAGGGCTAGAGGTCCATGATTGGTCCCAATCAATAAGGTCGGGAAAAATAAGTAAAAGATCAATGGGTTTGGATGGTGTAATGGTATAGATACTTGTGTTAATGAAAATATGGGTGATATGCTTGAAAGGTTCTTCATTAGGTCCCTCCTAAGGGTTTTTGACCATATTAGAGGCCTTAGTTACCTTAATTTGGGTACCCTTGGGCTCATTGTATACCATATTATATTATCCATATCCTAGTCCTTAATAACCCATATTATCCTTAAGCTAGATAGGTTCCATTATCCCTTGTTCATGAACCCCCAATCCTTTACCTTTATAACCCATTATTTTGCATATGTTATGACCCTTAGGATATCTTTCTATTTATAGGTTAGGTAGTTTTTAATCTTCATCCATATAGATCCATGAGGATATTTCATCATTAATATTTTATTTGTCTAGGAGCTCCTATCACTTAAAGCTTTCAAAAGTAATCTTTCATTCTATCTTTAGCCTAGGCTAACCATGAGACTTGGGTGAGAGTGGGAGTTTTCCTATGTAGAAGGTATTTTGTAGTCCATACTCTCTTCACCATTTGTTAGTGATCTTGACCTTGATTTTGAGGATGGTTTGCAAGCTAGATGTGGCTTTAAGTGTAGAGGGCTCTATGTAGGATGAAGAAGTGGTTGTGGCATCATTAATTGGACAATGATGTGAATGGTTATAATTACCTTCCAATAATTTTCAATATTAGAAAGTTTGAGGGTCTACGAGAATGGAGACATCATTCTCATTATACATAAATTTGATGCATTGATGGTAGGTGGAAGGGACATCTTACATGGTGTGTATCCATGGTTGGCCAAGAATAATATCTTAAGGGAGATCAAGGTCCAATATTTGACATGTGGTTTCCATGATAGTTGGTCCAACTTGTATAGGAAACTTTATTGTACCAGATGAATTGCATTCAACATCTTCATAAGCTTTAATAACAATCTTCTTTTGGGGGTCGATAATACATTTTGAGTAGTCCAATTGTTTTATTAATTTTAAAGTACACAAACTGAGACCAAATCTACCATTTATTAGAACATGTTTGATTTTATTCTTGTGGATGAGTTCTTTATTATGAGGTACATTGATGTGTAAATATTTATCCATGAAAGCAAGGTGATTCATGGATGAAAGGTTCCCAATCATGGCCTAGAACTGATTAATGTTGATGTCACTCGAGACATGTGATTCTTATAATGCTTTATCTAAAATTTATTTATGAATAGGTGAGGTTTGAAGTAAATCCAAGATGGATATTTGAGTTGGAGTCTTACCAAGATGATCAAGGATATTGTATTTAGTGGATGTGGAGGGAGATGAGGAGGAATAAGCTCCTTGAATTTTCACTCATCCATGGCATGTGGAGATAGCATACTAGGAAGATTTGATGGTTAAGTGGTGATTTGATCATGATATTCCTCAATGTGACATATGGTGGAGTCATGGGATGGGGTGTGAATGGTTTTTGTTAAGGTGTAAGGTACCACCTTGTTTGACTTGGAAGTTTTCTCTTCCTTATGTTCAAGAAAAGGTTGTGTATATGTCTAGTTGTTTGTTAGGATAAGTATGAGTTTGACTTTCAATGTTCACTTCTCCCTATTGATAAGTTCCTAAATATGATTTTTTTAATTTCATGCACTTGGATATTGGTGACCTTTAACCCTATGGTATTCACAATATTAATCATCTTTATACGATGAGAGCTTAAGTTGACTCTCATCAAAGGGTTTGATCACTAGAAACTTTATTATGTTATCCTATACAATTTTGTGAAATATAACCTCTATAGGTTCTCCCATAGGAGTATATTTGCACTGAGGTTGATTGTTTTGTAAAGGCTTACCTTGGGGTATGGTCATAGTGTTGGAACCATTTTGTTGTTGATATTTATTTTGATCATTAGATGATGTGGGTTGTATGTTTTGCACATGTTTACTATCAGTAACACCATCATTCATGACATTTTTGTTCTTAGACAAAAATATAGATTTATCATTGGATTGATTTTATTATCTTTATCGTCCTTGTAAATTATAATTAATCCTTTGGAAATTAATTATTTTTCAATTGTTAACCCTTTATCAATAATATGAAAAAAAGAGTTAGCATATTGTAATTGTAAGTGAAAGCCCATTTCAGGATTTAGACTTTGAACAAAAATAATTACTAATTGTTTTTTTGCATATGCCAAGGAAACCTAATATTAAGGTGTCTCCAATATTGTATAATGGTAGAAAAACTTTCCCCATTTTTTGTTTAGTATTACACAAGTTTAGCATTGTGATTTCATGTTGAATGTCATATGAAAAATGAGCCACAAATATCTCAACTAGATCTATGAATGTAGAAATTCATCCATGGGGAAGTTGTGTAAACCACTCTAAGGCTTGTCCCTCTAGGATTCTAGGAAAGAGTCTCATAAGATACAAACCACTATAGGCCACTTCTTGACATGTTGTAAAAAACTCTTTAATTTGTTCTCTTAGATCGCCCTTACCCTTATACTTGTCAAATTTGGGTAATTCATAATTCTTAAGAAAGGAGATGGCTAAGACAAAATTTTCAAAGGGAGGAAATATGTCCTTAAACCTATAAGTCTTCTTTTGGTAAACTACTTGAAGCCCTTGGATAATATTCTTCATACTTTGTAGCTATTGGGCAAGGTCAATGTTTGATGTATTATTAGATGTGAGATTGGACATTTGTTGATGTTGTTAGTTTTTGTGTTGGTATAAAGGTGTTGGAATATAATTTGAATTGATTTTTTTTTGCTATGAGAAGGATGGGTTGATACGTTGAGATGTGGAGATGGGGATGTTGTTTGTGTTTGGGATGTGTTGATGTAAGGGATTGATTTGTTGATATTTTGATGTATGGGATGTATGAGGTTGGATGAATTTGGCATTGTTATTTGGTGTTATGTTAGGTTGGATATGTGTTTGAATGGGTATGGTTGGTTGAGTAGGTTGATAGGTGGTGTTAGATGGAGTGTTAAGTCCTACCTAGGAAGATATGTTTGCATATGGTATGATTTGTTCTAAGACTGGTTGGGATGTTTGTGAAAGATTAGATGTGTGGTAAGTATGATGAGGAAGAAATTGGGTCCCCCAAATTATATCTAGAGGATGGATTGATGATGAGGGAACATTAGAAGGAGATTTCCTCCTAATTTGTGATAGGTCAAATCTTGATGGAAGTTTTTTCCCTTTTGTTAGGAGGTATAACATAATAGTTTCTTTTTCAATTTCAAATATTTATCATCTCTTGGTTATGGGGTTCTTGGGAAATGCTTGCAATCTAGGAGAGTGCTTAGGTTGGTCCACACAGATATCTTCATTATGAGGTGATGATGGTTGATCTGTGATATCATCAATAGTGACATGTTCATGAGATTCCATCTTCATTTTAGCTTGGGCTCTTGTGATTGGCATACAAGAGATAAACTAGAAAATGTCTTTAGATTTGGATATTTTGGATATGGTTGATGGGGATACTAGGGTTAATATTTGGACCTTAATTTGAAGTGGTAATGGGATGATATATGTATATGTATATCTAGGATTAATAGGTTATGTGTTGAACAGGGACTATATAGAAATCTTTTGAACCTTGGATTAATGGATTTTGATTGATAAGGTGGATGAAAGAGGGGGTGTGATGAGTACAAGACCAAACTTGTATAAAAAAAATTCTAGATCCTTAGTGATAGGGATAATTTGGATATGTCCTTGCTTACTTAGGATAGGAAAGTTGCTAAGCGAGATTGGATAGGGGATTTTTGGAGACTTAACTTGAGGTAGCCAAATTTTGAAGCAAAATAATCCAAAATGAAGGGCTAACTTAATATGTTACTTAATATAAGCAAGTTATTAAGCAACACACAAGCTAGAGATAAAATAGTTAAGGATATAGATTATGATTTTATCAAATTTTATTTTGTATTGGATAGGATTTTGATTAAGGGATGGCCCAATGATGAGAAGGTGATTTGCTGTGATGATGTGAGGGTGGAAGAATATTATGGTTGAGAAAATATCAAAGGTTCAAAAATAGAGTGGCGTGAGATGATAGGAAATGATTTGATGGGTATTGGATAACTAAGTTGGATTTTTTAGATGCATAGAACAATTGAGAGGAGGGGTGAATCAATTGTATACTTTAAAAACAATAGATACCCTCATTAAAATTTTGATATGTATTAGTTCTTAAACCCTTATTCACCATTAAACCCTTAACATGCATTAACAAAATGTAAACATGTAAAGCAGTAATGCAAACACATCAAACACATAAGAACACCATATTTACATGGAAAAAACAAGAAGGGAAAAACCATGATGAGGATTAGCTCACTAATATATGAATTGCAACACTGAATACAATAAAGCTCGCTGCCTAGAAAGTTAAAGAAAGGCTCACTATCGATGGCTCACTATCAAAGGACTCATTATCTAAAAGAAAGAAGAAAGAAGGGGTGGCTTACTGCCAATTTGAACTGCTAACAATGCATCTCATATGTTGAAGGCACAGTTCCACTAAAGCACTAACAACTCATCAAATAGACTAAAATGTGTACATATTTTGAAAACCTTTGATCATCATGTCCAAACTACATGGGCATATCTTCAACCATGAAGAAATGTGGAGTAGAACACTGAACACCACTCTATCACACTTAACTCTCTTTTATTCAAATTTCTCAAAAGCACTTGGAAACCAAACACCAACTCAATATCTACAACACCTTCTTAGCATCTCAACCACACAAGTGATTGATATCCACACACACTTACTCATCATTGCTACATTAGAGGTTGACACTAGTGACAATACTAATGACAACATAATGCAACACCCACACTTGGACACACTTGCTTCCTCAGGGGTTGACATCAATGCAACAATTCTCTATTGACATCAATGACAATACAAGTTTCCAAAAATATCCCCCTTTGTCATTGATGGCAACACTTGATAAGAAAAACCATCAACAACAACCAAATACTCTGATCAACAACATATATAGCTCACTAGTACACGTTGTTCCCCCTTACACAAGCATCTACACTTTACAACACTTTCTCTTTTATAGGACTTCTCTTCCCCTTTCTTCATATGGTTTTTCAACTAAATTTATCTCACATTGATGTCAATGGAAAAGGGCAACACAAATTTATTTTCTTTTACTCCCCCTTTGTCATTACATAACTATATCTCCTTTCCCCCAAAAGGAAACACATGTAAGAGACAACAACTATACCCAACAATTTTCCACTACTCTACATCAACCAACAACCACTACTACCTACTCCCCTAAGAGGTAGCCTTCAGCACTAGTCTAGGACCAAGAAATATATCTTGAAATGTGTTGTTCTTGTAGCACACACACACCATTCAAAATGGGGATCCTCTTTCTTTTTGATCCGTCGAGTCACTTTTGTCACCACCTCATTTTACGTGCCCCCTGTTTTGTGTCCTAAGTGGTCAGCGAGTCTAAGAGGAATCATTTTGAAGTGACCATGTTTCTCCACCCTCAAATTCTCAAGACTTTATGCCTTCGTGGAGTTCCCTTAGCTATTTTCCTTGACTCTTTAGAGTTGGCATCTTTGGAATCGGGTGGGTCCGCCCTCACGGGCCGCCCCATGGGGATTTCCCTGACCTCCCAGCCATTCCAAATGGTTGTCATCTAACGCCCCTCTACCCCGCGAAACCCACATCCTCTGGCATCATTTCATTATCGAACCTTGAGTGGTTAACTATTGGTTGTTGTCCATCTAGCGGACTCTGCCCTTCCCACGGCCATTTTCAAATTGTTTCCAATTCACCAACTCAGAATGTCATCGTATGAACATTTATGAGGGGCATTAAATGCACTATTTTCTATAAATCGACCCTCCTAAGTAGTCATTTTCACTTGTCAGTTGTTTAAAGAAGGAGTCAGAGAGCCCTGCAAACATCATCGTCGCACCCGCCACATTCATTCACCGATTTCAGGCTATTACCCATTGTTTGCTTGACCTTCTTCATCGGGTTGCACAGGTAGGTTTTATTGGCAGATGGTCAGTGCTCCCCTCAGGATTCATGACATGGACAAACCTCCTCCCGTGGATCCATTAACTTTGGCAGTTGTATTGGGCATTAACAGGTAAATCTTTTGGTGCAATGGCAACTCTGGGCCAACAACTGGTATAAGAGCCAAAGGTGTCGGGTTCGAATCCCCTTGGGTAACACTGAGGTAGAGTTTGTTAGCAGATGGTCAGTGCTCCCCTCAGGATTTGTGACATGGACTAACTACCTCCTGTGGATCCACTAACTCTGGCAGTTGTATTGGGCATTTATAGGTCAAACTTTTGGTGCAACGACAACTATGGGCTAATAGGTTTTCTACCGTGAACCATGTTTTGAGTTTTCTTTGATTCCTACATAAAATTGCTAAATCTGAAGGAAGAAAACTTGAAATTGACTAGATTAAACCTAGGTGCACAAAACCCATGAATTCAAATCTTAACAAACTTCAAGAATCGCACCATGTGTTGCTTGTAGAACTCACGGTTGCCGCGACCGTTCTTCAACCAGAGCATTTGTGCTCAATGGGCCCACAACCTAGTCAATGCCATTACCCTACCTTGGAAATGCTTTAGATTCAAAACAGTGAATGCCCCCATCGGGTCCACCCCGGCGGGAGGCTCGCTTCACTCGGCCGCCTTAAACTTGGTTCAAATTCTCGAAGCCTAAATGATGCAATCTTTGGACCTACCTAGGTCCACATCTGTAGGCTTCACCCTTTGGAGTACCCTTCAAACTTTTCCATTTGAAATGGCTATCTGATCATGACCTTCCGATGTGTAGACCCCGCCCCATTAATCGTCCAACAAACTTGAACATGGAAAAATACCTAAGCACTGGCTCATCACGGGTTCCTCTCTGCGGACTTCCACCTACAGAATTCTATCTTGGCCTTGTCGTTTAAAATGGCTTTCATGACACATCTTCCCTCCTATCGGGCTCCGCCCTCTTGCCCACCGTCCAAGTCAAAGAGCACCAACCTAAGAATGTAGGTCATCCTCCGCGGACCTCCACTGGCGTTTCACCGATGCATGAATGACTACTCAAAAAGGTGAAACCTTAGCATCCGTCCACTTCATAGGTCCCGACCTCACCTCCGCAAGTCATTTTCCTTTGCGCATTAACTAATTAAGTTTGAGCCTCCTTGCAGGCCCCGCTCTGTGGATCTCCATCTGCTGGCCGCCATGGGCTATCCACCAATCCAAACGACCTGTGCAAGCCGACCTTCCACACTATGGGTCCCAAGCCCGCCACGTCCATCTAAGCCCAAAAGTGAAAACAATCAAATGTTAAGCCTTGTGCGGACCATCTCTTGTGGGTGGTTGTTCGCAGACTTCTATTCCATTCACGCTATCCCAAAGCGTCCATTGACCTCTGTCAGCCCGCTACGCGGAACCTGACACTTTCATTTCTCCTTGACCGATAAAAGATAAAGTGAATGTCAAAGCCCTCTGCAGGCCCGACGATGCGGATCTCCTCCACTGGGCCTCTTTCTGGATTTTTTCATTTTAAACAACTATTCCCGAGCGTCGTCTTGCGTCCCCCAGCACACATCCTTCTAGAAATCATACACTTCAACAACAAAGAGTCACCGCCTCCTGAAGCCATAGGTCCCACATGGCAAAACACTTCCCTGCCAGCACTGTTTTAGCAGCCAGGCTCCCAAACAGATAGGCAACTTGTTGCACCCGCATGCTTGAAAGATGAGCCCAATGCCTCCAAAATTTCAAATTGATCTCGACCCACATGCCAAAATGGATTGGCCTCTCTGGTGGACCCCACCTCATGACTAAATCTTGATGCGGGTTGGGATAGGCGGGCCGTTGTGCCCTGATTTTCATCCCTTCTGCAGAACGGCCACCAACCCAGGGAAGTCCACACCCCTAGGCCCAAATTGTTGTAACTCCCTCTTATGAAAGATTAATGTCAATCTAGAAGAGATGTTGGGATTCTCAAATGATGAATTATCTAATGTAACATCGTTTTGCAATATTTTGGCTAACTTTCCCATTTTTTTATTCTTCAAAATATTTTCTACTCTCTCTCACCTGCAAGATATATGGAACTAGGTGCAGGATCTTCAGAAGCGATCGTGGACAAAGACAAAGGAAAGAAGTTAGCCAAAGCACCCTAGGGAAAAGAGGATAAATATCAAATGAAGTACAAGTTCCAAGGGGAACCCTTCAACTCCAAGGTCACTGTTATCAATCAGATATGCACCCTATGTTAAATTTGTAGAAACTTATCTATCTGTTGACACATGGAAACCTCCTTCAGATGTGGGTGATCTAAACAAAGAAGGAATCTCCAGAGTGAGTTGTTTCTCCGAATAATAATCCTATTCTAAATGATTCTCTGAGGTAAAAGGAAGAAGGATAACTGAAAGTAAACCTTAAAACTAAAAGATGATTCACTAGAACTTATGAAAATTCAGACTTTATCACTCACAACAATTTCTCTATCACAATAGCCCTCACAATCTCATTGGCACATGTTTTCATCAGTAATTTGCATGAATATTTAAAAGAACTAAATACAACATGCAAACTAAAACCATGTAATTCTAGGAAAATATTCATAACATCAAGACATATAAGGATTCAAATTTGAAACACAAAAACAATAGATTTCCATTACAAAACTGAGACAAGAAATGGGAAGAACTCTGCTACTTTATTGAAACTAAAAGAGTGTATCTGTCTAAACTAAGTAAAAAATGTTTACAAGCTCTTGGAATGTGTGTCAGAGCAACAAACAATAATTTGGACAAAGAAAAACTCTAAGTTTTTCTTCAAGATATACCACAAAAACCCTAATCCGAGCTCAAGAAGAAAGCAAGGAAAAGCATCCAAAACTGTCCAAAAAGGAGTAATTGAAATGGAAAAATCTCACTCTTTGCATGTGCATGATGAAAATCACTTAAAAATAGGTCTACTTTGCTTTAAAAGCAAAAAAAACACCTTATCTCCTCTCCATGCAACTCAAATCCGACCAAGAAAAGTCAACTCTCTTTTGCCTTCACAAACTACTAAAAATAGCATGAAAGAATAAAACAATTTATAAAATATTGTTTTATCTTTTGCTTTACAAAACATGCAGTTTTAATTTTTCCTCCAAATTGATTTATTTTTTGCATTTAAAGATTAAAAAAAATCTTTTGAGAAAACAATACCTTATATCTCCATTACAAATTTGATTTTTTCTTAGAAAAAATCATAAAAAATAAGGAATAACATTTATTCTAAATTCCAACTAATTTCTAAAAAATCAATAAAATAAATAAACCTAAGGCACATCCATAAGGTTTATTAAGACAAGGCATTGAATAATGAAACCCTAAGGCTTAAATGCTTTATCTAAGGGATAAGCATTGAATAAATTAAAAAAACCTAAGGTTTTTCTAGACCTTGAAAGACGTTTGAATGCTTAACTCAAAGATTTAGAAATGGTTGACCTAAGCAATATTCACCATGGTATTTTTTAAAACACTTGCAAAACCCCCTAAATTTGAATTAGGGTTAGGCAACCTCCAACAAAACAAAAGAAAACCCTAAAATTTTGGTCTCTTTTCATTTTGCTTTGGAGAAAAAGCTCTGCAAGGAAAGAATATGCCACCACCATGAAGATAGGGTTTGAACTTGGAGCTTGGGCTGTCGACCTCTCTGTGGATTAATCTCCCTTCAACATACATGGTAATTGTTTCCTTAAGCCACTTCTTTGGCACCATTCTAAAATATTTTTGACTTAAAGGCCGTGGCCTTTGCCTATATTTGTATCTGATGTTTTTCTTTTATATATCTCAGCCTCTATGTCTTTCTTTCTTGTTCTCTTCTTTCTTCATGAGGCGCCATGAGGGACTCGACCATAGTCATTTGTGCAAGCTCCAATAAGGCCTGGTCATGGCTTACTTGTTCCTTCCTCAGGCAGAAAATGGTGAGTTTTATTTTCTCCATTGTTTTCTCTGTCAAAACAAAAGCCTTCAAAAGCTTTTCTTTGTAAAAGAAAGATTGATTTTCACTAAAAAAATGTAGACCCATTGTGCAGGTCACACCATGTATTCTCTTGATAGTGAATTTTTACCAAGAAAGCTTATATTTCACATACTCTAGTTTTTTCTAATTTTAAGATTCAAATAGCAAACTAGAAAGGGTTTTTTGAATGGTGAATATTTGTGAGTTGACAAGTATTTTATGATCCAAGAGCTCTCTCCAGGCCGCAGCCAATAAATGCTTATTTGGAGCATTTGAGACATTTATGGGCTCGACCCATGATGGCACTACATGCATTTTGCATTTTCAAAACAAACCCTCATGCAGGTATTTTGTAACTTTGAAGAAAATTGTTCACTTTTGTATGCATCCAGAACTTGAACTTTACACCCGCCATAGTATTTTATGCATTCTTATTTTTCTATCAAAACCCTCATGTGGGTTCACTAAAACAAGGAGAAATCTTTGTACTTTGAGATGAAAACTTCACCTTAGGCTGAAACCATGTAATTTTTTGAAAATTTATTTTAATGAAGTGAGCTAAGCTAAATAAATAACTCATAAACTCTTCTTTTTCTTGTAGCCAATTAATGTTATGACCAATAATAGAAATGTTGAAAACCACCATCGTCTTGCACTTGGCCACATTACTCATGTATACAACTTACAACTATATCTTTATGGCTCTCGGTTGGTTGTTCCAACATCAAGATTTGAATGCGTACAAAAAGAGAACACAATGATATGGCTAAAAACAATAGCAATGGATAATATACTTGTACTTACTTCCACTTTGTTATTGTTTGTCATAATACTTTCTTATAGCTCCTTGATCATACCCAGAATTGCTTTAAAACTATAACACCACCTTGTTATGTATATACTTTTCATTGTTCTTCCACTGGGGAAAATAAATAGCACCTCTTTCCCTTTAGCTGCAACTCTTGTACATTACTCTTCGTCACTCATTTCATGTTTAGAATAATTCATAAAAGAGTGCATTCTCAGCTCAAACACTTCATATGCTTCCATTATTTATTCGTGCTCCATTGATGGGGCATTATGTATGCTTGGTCACTATCACCATTATGACATGAAGCACTTGCTGCTCCAGAATAGAGTATTATGAAACAGCATAAATCAAACATGAACAAAGCCCATGGCAGCATAATGTAATTAATATGGCAATATATAAAACTTTCCAATATGAAATTGATGCATTTCTGTTGAATTGAACCCATTAAGTTCATTTTCCATCTATAGCTTTCACTTCGCTACTCAAACCTAATTGTTATGAGTGAACAATAAACTTAATTGCTTTGATGAATGAAATTTTGTTTTACTCCTTTATGAATGGCTCAAACGAGCATGATAATTGTATTTCCTTATTCGTTCCACTTGTAAGTTTAAGGGCCAGCATGCCGATCTCTACCTTTGTGGGAGCTTGTTTTACTCCACATGCTTTTATCTTCTTGAAATGATCAGCAACATGACTTTTCCTATACTTGCACAAGGAAACAAACAATGTTAGCATAAAAGTAATGATGTGACATTCCATTTTCATCCCTTATTCATCTCTCTTTCTCTCAACTATTTCAATGTATTATTAGCAGCATTTTACATTATTGTTGGTGGTTCAGATAGGGATGTTCATAGTCAGAGCTCTAACAACCCTTTACTTCTCTTACAGGTCGATCGGAGCTCAAGGATAAAAGATGGTGCACTACTTCTACATCGGCCAACAACAACAGGCAATGATGATTATGTTCATACTTATGTGTTTTCTTTTCCTGCATCTTCAATAGTGTAGCATGCTCCTTATGATGCATTGTGATAGTTACATCCACGGCTTGTGTGGATTCTTTAATTTCTCTTTTTTCTTTTCATTTTGAAAAGAAATGCATCAAAATGCAAATTTGTACAATCATTTGTATTCTTGCAAACAAATGAAATATTGAAATGTGAATAGCATCATGAAATAAATGAAAGCACTTGTTATGCTTAATCATTTGTAAATTCAGTTTTGTACTCGATTTGACTTGTAAAGCACTAAACAACAACTCCTAAAACTTAGTTTTCTCAAACAATGCATAACTGACACTTGATGAATGTAGTGCAAACAACACTTAAAGCACATGTAGAATAACTGAACTTCCACTTTAAGATATAACAAATTAAATAGCTCTACCAATTGAGTTGTAATGAAAATTGGTAACATTTTGGTGATTTACGCTAAATGCTTTCTAGCTAAGCATTGGATCAATTGCCTTTTAAAACTCCATTGGGTGCGAAGTCAAATCTTCCCCTCCATGAAAATCAAAAATTTGAACAACAATACTCCAAACAACAATAAAACAAAAACAAACAATGTTGAAAGAAAACTAATAGGCCTTGATGGCCAACCAAAACATGCGTAGAAGCGCTTAGGGAAAGCAAAACAATTGAAAATGAAATGTGCATGAAGCACTTATTTGCAGCAACTACTCTATCCTACACTAAATGAGGCAAAAGTTGTTTAAACAAAGCCATTAACTGGTTCAAAAAAGTAACTGCCCTTTCTTTACAATCTACAAAGCTCAATAAGCTTGTGAATCCACCAAAAGATGTGGAGAAATATCAAATATTCAATAGTTTGTTGCAACACCCTTCCAAGGAGGAAAAAGTAATCGCTTACCCCCGTTTCTTGACTTGTGAACCAGTGGTGATCAGGTGAAAAAATGAACTAATTTTGCATAATTGGATACCTCATTTGATGGTCAAAATCAGCATTGTCATGGGGCTGCTCCTCCTTGCTCATTTCCAATGAGGCTAGGTGATTAATAGGAAATCCCTTTGAAGGCCTGGGACTAGAAGCAAAACAACCTTGGACAATTGTGTCAAGCTTTCGCTCAGCTTGATTTTGTTCTATTTGAGCTATTGTACCATGCTTATCATGGTGCAGCCATGGTAGGAGGGTCCTCAGAGAGAATAGTTTAGACGATGCAGCAAGAGCAACACAACGGAAGCAACACAAAATATGGAGGAAAATGCAGATTATCACATTCTCTTTAATAGAAATATTAGTTACATCTGGGCTTACAGATTCGTCTCACAGGCCTGATCAAATATGCAACATTCTAACATGCTCCTATATGTGATCTGAGCTCTTACAATTCAGATCAATCTTAATCTACTTAATCAAAAAATAAATTATACTTCCTATTCTAATGATCTATTACAATATTTATACTATATACCTGGTTCTAGAAACATCTGTGTTGGCCAAAGATTATTACATTTTCCAATGAAAGAAAATATAACAGGCGCATGAACAAGTCGGCCTCAAATTTGAATTACTTTATCAATGGTTGCATAAGATGAGGTGTGGACCTATAATGAAGGTCGGGGAAACTCCAAGGAACAATTAATATCACACTGTTAAGATCCACAAGTCACGAAAATGATCCACGCTTGATCAGATTAGCCGCTAGGCTTGAAAACTATTCTAGTGTCGGAACAAGAAACTGCCATAAAATCCAGAATCGATAACTTACCAAAAAATGATCCAATCATGCTCAAATCTTGAAATAAGGAAAAATATACATGTAGAATATGTACTCCAACATCCATGAGGTCTGATGAGCAAATATGATGAACCCATCAACTTGAACTGAGAAATAACAAAACAAGAACAAAACTAAAAGGGAAATATTTTTGGTTGATGATAGATTGCCAAGAACCAAGGATGCTCCTGCATCAAACATCCGGGGTTAAATAAAATTGATTCCCTCACTTTGCAGGGGCCAAAGGAAAACCAAGACGGTCTACCTCAGCCCAAGAAATCTATGAAGAATCCTCCACTGGTCTACCTTTCCATTTCACAAGATACTCCTTATATTGTCTCCCACAAGTCTTTCTCCCATCTCTGATATCCAAAATCTCCTCAACCTCATCTAAAAGTTGTTTAGGAAATTGTTTCTCCAATTCCACTATATTGCCCTCACTGAATTTTGCTTCATGATACTGATGTAAATCTACAATGTTGAATACTGGCGATATACCCATGCCATCCAGTAACTCCACTTCATATGCATTCCATGAATCAAACTTCTTCAAGATCCTACAAGGTCCAAACTTCCTCATCTTCAACTTGTTGTATGTTCCAACTGGAAATCTTTCATTCCTCAAATATAACATCACTTCATCTCCAACTTCGAACTCCTTATGTCTCCTCTTCTCATCTGCCTTCTCCTTATACTTTTGGTTCATGTTTTCAATTGTTGTTTCACTTGAGAATGCACTTTCTTCATATGTTCTACAAACTCCTATGCTTTTTCACTCCTCTTTTCTTCCATACTAATGTCT
The DNA here is from genome assembly GCA_007258455.2 of Sequoia sempervirens. Classification (NCBI taxonomy): domain Eukaryota; kingdom Viridiplantae; phylum Streptophyta; class Pinopsida; order Cupressales; family Cupressaceae; genus Sequoia; species Sequoia sempervirens. Next base: position 264,611,180 of record VDFB02000015.1, read on the forward strand.
CTTAACTCATATATACCTCTAAGATGAACTCTAGTAACAATCTCAAAAGGTGTTTTCCCTGTACTCCTGTTCATTGAATTGTTGTGTAGACACGTAAAATGTACACACACTCGATCTTCATCTACTAACTTCGCTTCATCCTGAATTATCCCTCTATCTAACCATTTAATCGAATAGCCTTATTTGATTAAAGTCATCATAATTCCCCTTTTAATTAAATAAATCACTCTATTTAATTAAATCATTGTCTCTGTGTAATTAGTTAGGTCATTTCATCTTCCATCTTTATTTAATTAAATAATCCATATTATTTGATTAAATCTCTAAAGTTCATCTAATTAAATTAAATAAATCAAACATTTATCTAATTTAATCTAACATCACCCCCTTTGGTTAAATAAATCAAAAAAAAAAATTATTTAACTAGGTCTAAATCATTCTCTTCTCATTTTGAGTTATTTAAATCCCAAAATCTAAGTCAAAATAGTCAAATCAACTAACATCATTTAAATTAATCAAATCATGATTAATGCTAATCCTAATCACTCAAATCCTCTAGATTTTCCAACTTGCACAATTAAATCATTTATCGATTTAATAATTCTATTTACTTTCAAATGGCATCAAAAGGACATTCCTCCCAAGTTTGAAATCTCCTCAAATAGACTTGGCTCATCCGGCACCAAAGCATTTAGAAGCTCTGCATTGTTTCTCATATGTTCCCATCGTCATTTAACCATCTTCATCCTCTCAAACATGTCATCTCATCAAATTCAATTTCAAATTTGCACATGGATCAAAATGTGCTCAACCTTCATCCTATCAAATGTTGACAAGTGGCACCTTTCCATTGGTTGAATGTTAGTCCCACATTGCTTCATTTTTGGAATTCATCCATCTTGGCATTCTATAAATAAAGTTCTCATATCCTCATTTGATCATCCACAAATTATGTAAAGTTATTATGATAAAATATTTAGCCATTTTCATCCATCACCATTGAGTTCTTAGCTAGGTTTTTGTAGATTTTGGCTTGGAGCTCTCATTCTTCACCATCAAAGTGGATCAATCTCCATCAACATATCAAGCTTGCATCTTAGGAATTGGGAAAGGGCCAATTTTCACATCAAATTGGCACCAATTCCCCCATGGGATCATGTGTTTGCTATTCTAATTAGGATTCAATCTTTGTTTTGTCATTTTCATTGTGTTCTTTACTATTTTCTTCCTAATTTGAGTGTTGTAAATGGATTTCATAGGGAATCCTTGTTTTGTCTTGTAATCTCTTGTTTAACTTGTTTATTCATGTTGTTTTGCAGGTACTAGGATTGGGGTTCGCACATTTTGGCGCTAGAAGGAGGGTTGGATATCATTCTTTATCATCTTTTCTTAAAATTTCCACATTTTGCTTACAGAAAATTCCAATGTTGGGAGCTCAGCGTCGCTGTTTTGGCGTTGTTGTCTCTTCAGCGTCGCTATATAGTACCGCGGGAAACTCAAACTGCAATGCTGGACTTGTCCTACCAAGAAAATTTGAATTATAAACTCCACCATTGGACTCGTTGGCTCACAGAAATTTTCAAAAATATCAAACTATGACACTGGAAGAAAACTACAACATTGGGCGAAAAGTGTGATGCAGTTGAGCTCTCTGTCCCGACATAGAGTGACGCTAACTAGCAAGCGGTGTTGTGAGAGCACCGCTTAGAAATCAAACTATGACGCAGTTACGAGTTGCGACGCTGGGAGGGAGTAAAAAGGGAAAATTTAATTTTAGCACGTGCTTTTGATTAATGATTGATTTGTCTTCTATTTTCTGCTTTTTAATCTCTGTATTTTCCAGAATCTGACTGGTTTTCTCTCTTGTAGGTTGGAATTGAAAATGAAAGAAGAAGAAAGATGATGATGATATCCTACAAATTCAAAGTGTTTTTAAACACTTTAGTGTTTTTTCAACACTTCTTAAAGAAATCATTATCTTTTCTTTCTTAGAACACTAATATCATTTGGGTTTAAAAAGAATCTTTCAATTTCTTCTTGCAAAGGCTAAAATGAACATTAGGAATGCAACTTACTAGCTTTTGTTTCCTTGATTAACAATTGAAAAAAGTATCTCTCACTCGTCTTTTGGTGCTTAAAAGGAACTCACATTTTGCTTTGTGGATTTAAAACAAGAAATGCGCAACTTTGTTTTTGTGAGAGCTTACTTAACAAAAGGTATTGAAAGGATGTATGCGCCTTCTCACGCCAGCGTATCTTTGAGAATCAAAAAGGCCTTTTTCATGACTTTAGGGGTGAGACAAAGCACCACTTACACTTCAATTTAAGGTTTAAATTGAAACATCTTTAAAAGTAGTGCAGTAAAATGTTGCATATTCTCTTTGTTGCCAAGGATTGATTGAGTTATGAATAGTGTTCCTTATTCACTTTGTTTATCCTAGAGCCCGCTTTGGGGAAAAGTACTCACCCAAAGGAACGACTCAACCCAGAATACTCTAAAGCCAAGAGTATTTAACCGGTATATAAATGTGGTTGGAGTAAACGCCAATATCACGCCGTTGATTCCGACAAGATGGATCCGAAGGGGGACTCTTATGATATGGGTCAATCTCCACGAACGAAAAAGTCCTAATTAAAACCCATGGTTTAGAATTGCCAAAATCCTTTGATCTATTTGTTGGTGCAAGAACGGTCGTTTTGAAGCCACCCCACACTTTACGGTCTTTTAGTAGAAATGGAAACATTCCATGGGAGTTTCATGGGTGTTGATGTCATTACCCAGATAAGTGGAGTGTCATGGAGGGGAGCCAGTGGGGTCAAGCATCTAACCATTCACTAGAGATAAGCATAGCTAGACTTGTCCAAGTGGGAATCCAACAAATATTGTCTTTCACATCCATAGGGTTGTACTTATTCTTGGGTTACAAAATGCATTGCTTGATCGAAAACATCTTGAAAAAAAACACTTAACCTCATCATCCAAAATTTAAAACCCTTTAGGAGACAAATATAATTGACTAAATCCATATTTTATTGCTTGACCTTGGGATTCACATCCTTAGAGGTTTCTAAACATTGGATTACATCTCAATTTTTCTACTAAAGATCAACAATAGGTAACCCTTGCCTTGAATTCATCAAATTTCCACATAACATACTTTGTGGGATGCGAAGAAATTAAGTCATTGGGCATCTAGTTTGGAAAACCTAATCAAAGAAGTGTTTGTGGTAAAAGCAATTCACTAATCAAGATGAAATCAATTGAACCCCACACATGTGCTTGTGTATCTTTTTTCTTATGGTCTTTTGAGTAAACATTGATCTTTTTGGTTTGAAGGGAAAAGCATGTTCTTCAAAACCTTGGCCTTGTAAACAAGTCCTCCTTAGGTTCATTTAGGATCAAAATCAAACACTTCATCCATTTCAAACATTTATCATCCCATCCCACAAGCAACTTTGTATCTTTGGAAACATTATTATCTAGACTTGGGTACATCCTTAAAAACAAATCAAATTCACCTTGTTTAGTTAGGAGTATGGTAATGCATCCTTTCTCATACCTCTAGTTAAATTAGCACCCCTTTGAACAATTTTATCCTAAAGATCACATCCAACATCTTAGGGTTTACAAGTTCATTATCTAATCAAACCAATCAAAATCAAACCCTAAGTCTAGCATTGATCTAAAGCCCCTAAAATGTTCAACACTCATATCATTCACCCCTTTTCATCTTTCATCTCATCATTGGTCCTAAACACCTTAGAGGTCAACAAGGTCAAAACACAAGAGGAACATGGAATATAAACTTGATCCATACATCATGAGTAATCCATGTCAAGTAAACGTTCAAAGCCTTACAATTCCAATTGATTATCAACACTCACATCTATACAATCCGTACATGGGATCATTATCTCCCACAAACCTCAATGGTACAACAAATGTGAGTATGCCTAGTCAAAATATTGGAACACCTTTTCCAATGGTAGATCTAAATCCAAACCTACAAGTCTGTCAACCAAACAATCAATGCATGAGCCTTCAAGCGAACATCATCCCATCAAATCCCTACATGCCAAATGAGAATGTACCAAGTACAACTTTACCAAACATGAATGCTTTGAGTCTTGTTATGCCTTGCATAACCACCTCATTTTATTCTGGAACAAAATGGGTATGCCTTCTCTTTTTGCTTTCATTTCCTTTGTTTATTGACTTTGGTCTTGGGAATTTCCTTCATTTTCCTCCTGGGTCTGTAATTTGTTTTATCAAATTTTGGTTTTGTCTCACCTTGAGTTGGTTTTCTTCTTGCTAAAAATTGAATGAAATAATCATAAGCAATAGTGTATTTTATGATAATGTATCTTATATGCTTCTGAGGACTAATGGAGACTTTGTTTTGCATGATTAAATCATGCACATGATGATATTTGTTAGGGAGATCAGTTGGAAAGCATCCCCCAATCCAGTTTGGCATAAAATTCCTCTAAGGAAAGAGTCGGCAAGACCTTCCAGATGTCTTGCCGACTAGCAATGGTTCTTTTCATTTTGAAATGCCCCGATCAGCCAGACAATTTTAATCGCTGTGATTTTTCATATGTCTCCCCGACATGCTAAAGACCCGTCGATCAAATGCACACAAGGTTAGCGTCGCCGAAAGATTTACGCTCGATGAAAGGTATTGCCAACCCCTAAGGTTTCGGTGAAGGGTTATACCTTCGAAATGATGTCTGGCCAAAGAGGCAGGGGTCTCGGCGATAAAGGTGGCCTCGGGGTGATGTCTCACTGACAAGGTGGACTCTTAGCGAGGTGAAGCGACATCGGCGTAGCGGTTTGGGCTCACTGTGATGTCTCGGCAAGGGGAGTTGGTCTTGCTGACATGGAATAGTGGTCCCAGCCAGGGGAGTCTCGGTGGAAAATTTGAGCTCGGCAAAAAGTCTCTCCAACTAGGCAAGCTCTTGCTGAAAGAAATTTGAGCTCGAGGAGATCTCGCCGAGAGATATTGCCTTCGGCGAAAGGTCTCACCAAAGAGGAAAGGTCTCGCCAAAACAAAGTGAGCTCGGGGAGAACAAGGAGTTCGGCATGATGTCTTGCCGACACGGAAAGGTCTCAGTGATAGGACGTGAGTTCGGGGTGAGGTCTTCCCAAACACGAAGGAGTCTCCCTGAGATAGGTGTGCTTGCCAAAGAAAGAGAGGCTCAATGAAAGGTCTCGCCGAGGGAATGTAGTCTTGCTAATGGTTTTTGTGGTATCAGTATAGCTTGTACAGCTTGACATGAACTCTTGCCGACCATTGTGGGTCATGTCGATAATTGTTATAGAATGTAATTTCATTGAGGAGACATCGATGGTGTCTCACCGACGTGCAATTCGGTATGAACCACTTTTGACTAACTGGGAGTCTTACCTAGAGTTTTTTCCACCAATCAGAAGAAGCTAAAAGAGTCAACCACTGACAATTTGACTGATTGACTATCCCTGTGAAGGAAATCAACAGAATGTGAATGACATGAACTTACTTTGTGGATGAGTAGATGAATCATCCTAGGAAAGATGGTGTTTGAATCTGAATAGGAATTCTGGTGCTGCTTCCAAGGGACGGTCAATGTGCAAAGAGGTCTAGAGTAGGAAGGAGGAAGCCACGAGTCTCAAGGATAGCTGTGGTGTCTGTTGGCAGAGATGGATCTACATTAATGACAATGCTTTAGAGCATTCAAGGCAGCACTTCAAGGAAGTTCGAGGATGGACACAGAGGCCGAAAGTAAATGTTGTAGTTACAAAAGATCTACAGATCATCCCCAGAACAATATTTCACCAACATGGACAGCGGGGATACCATTCAATGCAGCATTAACTCTATTCAAAAAGATCTAAGGGCCGACCCTCCTGCAACTAGTAGATATTTTGTAAACCCTAAAAATAGGGGGCCAGCGCATTCTTTTGAGCACATCCTATATATATATGGCATTTTTTCCTTTTTGTAAAAGAGGTTCAGAGACATAGAGATATAGATTTTAAGAGCAGTAGTAATCTTCTAAGTGGTAGTAGAGAAAAGCTTAAGAATAATAATAGAATAGGAGTTAGACTCAGCATAGACAGTCATGTATACTTCTGGTTTTCTTAGTATAGATGGAAACAATTTGGAGTCATGGATTTTTTGTACACTGGTGATTGTGCCAGATTTGTAAATGTTGCTTATCTGTTTCCCTAACAGTAAAAGAAACTAGATTAAAATCTATTTCATATTGTGTTCTAAAATGGTGTTTGTCTTGACTTAATCATTTGATTTGAAAAGCTTTCAAGGAAAGAAATTTGTTTTATGTTTTGTTTAAATAGTGATTTAAAATCTGTTGTTAAAACTAGCACTGTGGATGCATGAAGTTGTGTGTCAGTCACAAGTTGATTTTATTCTCCAGTTTCAGTTAGCAATTCCTTGAAAGGTAACAATTCTAGTTAAGTAGGATGAATTATTATTCTTTTCAGTTCCAAGCTTTGATCTATCTTTTTTTGTTTCTTTAAAAACCCCAATTAAAATAGATTTTAGTTTATGTTTGATCTTAGAACAATCCAGAAGCTCAACACCAGTAGGCCCCTTGAACATTACCATTCACATCAACCATTGAGTAAAGTTAGCACAGTCGAGAACCAATTACAAAGACTTTGGGAGTTAAGATATTCATTTGATCATCTTTCTCTTTCAGGAGAGCAAGATAGTAATATTTTTTTTAACTGTTGTTGTGCAAATTGGACAATCAACAAGTCCAAACTTTGGGATAAATATGTTTTCAAATCATACAAATATTGTTCAAAGTCCAAACAAGATGTTAACAAGTCAAGGTAACACCATGCAAAATCAAAGTTACCTAAATCAAGGCAATATGGTTCCCAACAAAGTTCAACTTCAACCCATAATGCCAAATTTAAACATCATCCCAAGTCATAACATTGTCCAAAATCAATTTGTCCATGATCCTATTCAAACACCACAAGGGCACATTCCAAATCTACTTCAACAAAATCCAAATCAAGGGAATCAAATTCAAAATCAAGATCAAATTTTGCTAGAGAAACTTGCTTCACATGCCAAACTAATTGAATTATTGAGCCAGGAGATATCTTCACTCCAAAATCAATACACCCATCCATTGGTTAATCCATGTCATCAAAGCAATGAGTTGTGTCCACAAAAGTGTCAAGAACAATATTTCCAATGTCAAGGAGTTGGACATCAAGATCAACCCCATCTCAAAAATCAATCATCACATCTCCAAAATCAATCACCACAAGGTCAATTTAAAGTGCAAATCTCACAAAGAAACAAGCAAAAATACACACCACTTGGGAGACCAATCGAATCAGTCTCGCAACAATTGGTACAAGAAAATCTCATCAAAATCCCCGTTTATGTGAACTATCAAGAACCAAACATAAAACCGCCAGGGTATAATGAGAAGCACCTTTGTGATTATCATAGAATAAAGGGACACAAAACATCAGATTGTGTTCAGCTCAAAAAACTCATCCAAGACCTGATTGATCAAAAGATAATCACTATTGGGGACAATGATAGCATTGGAAATCTCTCCACCACAACTGTTGAGAACAAGGATCAAGATCAATCCATCACTGAGCACCTTGAAGCTATTTCTACTTCATCCAATGATCAAATCAACATATGTCAAGAGTCACTTTTTAATCATGATCAAAGTCCACCAACCAACAATGATCCAATCAAAGAAATGCCAACATCACTTCACCTTATGGTTGAAAACATTGGAAATCCCTCCACCATAATTATTGAAAACAATGATCAAGATCTATCCATCCATAAAGATGTTTTCGCCTCATCCAACGAGGCATTAACCAATGATCATGTTGAAAATGTCTCTACATCACCTAATGAATTAGAGGAAATATCTCAAGATTTCACTCCAAAGCATGGTCAACATATTTCCCCAAAGTCTAGCAATGGTCCTTTCCAAGACATATTGACATCCTTCGACATCATGGTTGCAGATATTGAAGGAATCTTCAACTCAACATTTGATCCAATTCCACTAAAAAATGAAGAGGATATTGAGCCAATTCCCATGCCTAATGACAACATCCAAGAACCCTTTGTAAGAAATCCATCCTTTGAAACTGACCCATGTCAATAACTTGATCCAAAGCATGTCAAAAGCAACTCTGAAATCATTCAAGATCAAGAATTTATATCTTCAAGATACTACAACAATCTAATGGACACTCTCCTATCTATGTAAGATGATCATATCCATGTAGCATATACTCCTCCATCTACCCATGAGATGCTTTTTGTAGATGGACACATAGATGATCTTCATTCAGAACATGATTCCTTTATTCTTGATAGTATTACACAAAAATAGTAGGTTCTTGATTCCTACAATCAAACAGAGTTGTCAGCATCAAGATCAAATATAACCAAAATTCAGACTGCAAACATCATGTATGAAGATATCCAACATTATCCACTCAAGGAAGCAGGTTAGAAAAAACAAGATGTTTCAGAGTTAGCAGAGTAGCAAATCAAAATAACATCATCTGCAGTGGTCATTTTTCAGAACATGCTTATTGAACAAGAGCTCTCAAAATAGGTAGAATCAAAGCATGAAGGTACTACTACCACCATACTGGGGGAAACTTTGTCTCAAGCAAATTTCAACATAGGGGGCACGAAGAATCCTTATGATGAAACCGATTCCAATACTACATCCAGCCACGTCATGAATCTTCATCCACCCATCACCCCATCCATGAATTGGGACCAATGTCAATAGAGAGAATTGAATCAAAGTATGAAGAATGTCATCAAAGGAAAAGCAGTTGGAAAGCATAATGGACAAATCAAATACAAATGGATACCAAAGAATACAAAGAAAGATCATCCCTATCAAACTCCATCAGTCAAAGAAACTATGGGGCAAAATAAAAAAGGGAAAATCCATCAAAGATGTCCACAAAAGAAAAAATAGACTTTTCAAGCAACGAAAAAAGTGTATCAAGCAATTGGTCCTAATTCCACCCACACTTTCGTATCCACCCATCATTGCTCATCATCCCAAGTTTGGAGAGTCAAAGATCTCCAAGTTTTCAACCAATCCATCTTTTTATCCCCAACACACACCATCAACACCTCCACGCATGAGCATCCACTCAAATTGACCATGCATTGGCAATGACCCTTCATCAAGTGATTTAGAAGGCACTCTATCGCTGACAAAAGACAAAGACAAAGTCAATCATATCAAAAAGTAGATCAAGAATCTCAAAATTTGCATTCATGTATACATCGGCAAAGCAACTCTTCAAGTAGGATATCAATGGCTCATTGCGAAAGAAGCATCTATATCGACACCACTAGGTGGGTCAACATGAATCTTTCAAAAAAACCAAAAAATATCAAAAAATATGAAAATCCAAAAAACTCAGAAAAATGATTGAAAACAGTAAAGAAAAAATAAATAAAAATCATCCTCTAGTGAAAACCTCATGGGCGGAACTTTGGGCAAGACCATGACAAAAACTTGGCAAACAGGCGTCATGTGTAGAATCGAGCATCTACGTGCACCACTTCAGGTGAAAGCATCTCATCCCATCCATAATAAATCAAGCATTCCATCCATCTTATCCATAATAAATCCATTCATCCATAAACCATTGATCCAATCCCTTTTCATCCATCTACATCCATCATCCAAGTTATCTTGATCTTGATCAAAGTTTGGTGCACACTTTACACTTGCTTGTGGTAAACATCTTGACATGGGCCATTTTCATTTGATCTTATCCTATGCAGCATTATCTGAGCTATGAAGCACTATCCAAATGAGCTTTCTTAATCCAAACACCTTATCTTATCACAAGATAATCCATATCCATCCATCCATACACCTATCTGAGCATCCATCCATGACATTCCATACATTGCTAGACACTGGGGGCAGATATTTACATCTTGCTTCGAGAATAAATCTTGATCTATATCCTCCAACTTATGTGGCGATCCAAACATTGGAAAACATGAAATCAAATTGGTCAAAGCATTTATGATCCAAAATCCAAATCACTAGCCCATGGCACATTTTGACAAGAAGATGTTCCTTATCTAGTTTTATCTTCAATCGAACATAGATCCAAACAATCAATATCAGTCGCATCTAATTTGCACGTCAACATCACATCAAATCATTCGAACAAATTTTGTTCCAAATCAAGCTTCATCAATCCTGATCGATCAAAATCCAATCAATCCATCATCTTGGGATATCCATCCTAATCCTTTTGTTGCTTAACACTATCCTTGCATTTTTGTGCATCCTCAACAATGTTATCATCATCAATCCCATCAACATCTCAATCCTTGTGTTGCTTAACACTATCCTTGCATTGTTGTGTATCCTCAACAATGTTATCATCATCAATCCATCGATCTGATCAATCAACCTTAGCTTGGTTTCCAACAAAATCCAAAACGGACACATCCATATCCAAATCGTCAAAATCATGTGAAAAATCAAAAAACATCATAAAAATAGAAAAATCCAAAAAACACTCAAAAGTCGTAAAGCATCAAAACACTAAACCGAATCATGTCTGCCCTTAAGCTAAACATAGGCAAGGATAACTTTGATCAGCCCCAGACATCAAATCCAAAAACATTTGAAAAAACATAAAATCCAAAACACCTTATAAAATCCTTTAAACCTCAAAATAACATCGAAAATCCAAAATCCAAAACATTTGTAAAGTTATTTTGAAAATATCAAAATAGTTTCAAACATTTCAAATACGTCAAAACATCCAAATATTTGAAAAAATCCATCTGTCCTGTTTCACTTTCACCCACGATAATCAATTATCCATAATAAATTGATCATCACCTTCATGCTTTGGCAAAACAAACAGTAACAACCACAACAATTAGCAAAAGCAAGCTTCAAATGTGAAATGAAAATCAAACAACAAACCCTTTAAACAAAAATCAAACTCTTTGATCATTTTCAAACATGTCAATCAACCTTATATCAATAGCCTATCAATCAACTTATCAAACCATCATCATCCTATAATGCATAACTAGGATATATCATTCGACAACGTATCATTTTGATGATTACCTGATTCTTATCCATCAAAACAACCTTTACAGAGGTATGGAAGAAATACTTGGAATAACATACTTGATCTTTTCTTTTCATCTATTAAGATATTCCAAGGACCTCTCGATGATATCCGAACGAATGATTTAGAGAGATAGGAATGGGGCAACGATCATTATTCTTTTGTCTGCTATGTTTGTTGGATGTTCTTGTAAAATAACTCGGCAACATTTTCTTTGTTAGTACATCCTAGCAAGGTTTCCATATGTCAGGTATGAACAAGAATACCCCTATCTGTTTGTCGAGTCAAAGTCCATCACACTAGGTGCAACACTATCCTAGTTCTTTATACCTTGATGCATCGTGATTATATGTGTTATCAAACATAAGGTAATTGGCCCTTTGAAATCCTAACCCTCAAAGAAGTAATCATCATCATCATCATCTCACGTCTTGTTGGAATCTCTTGCTTTCTATCTCTTTGCTTTTCGCTTAACATGGCACCATGATAGCTAATCATAAATCATCACCATTGCATCTATATTGCATCCACAAACCGTCAGCATACTACATAATGCATATCATAGCATATAGAAAGCATTAATCATACCACATGCATTTGTCCCCATCATTGCATAATATAGATTGGTTATTCTAAACATCTCATAAACCATACATCTATCACCATACACAATCATAAAAGCATCATCATATCATATCATGTGCATCCATATCATCCATTCATCATCATATCGTCCATTACATATAAACATCATAATCATCTCATCATCAATAATGTCACTGTCATCGTACAAATCAGGATCAATTGTGTGTAATATATCAAAATAGGCATAAGGCTAGCCATGGCTGATGATTATCTACATCATCAAATCTGTCTACATCAAATATTTGAGTTGAACTAATCTTGAACCTCTTTGTCGAGAGATCGACCCTCAAATCAAACCTCTTCACTCAATCTCTCGAGGGGGCAGTATACTAGCATAATTCTTCTCGTTGGGGCAACAGTGGAGCATCTGAAAAATTAGAAATTTTTGAATTTTGATCAAAACAGATTCTTCTTTGAACCAACGCAACAAGTGCATCACTTCAAAGAGGGTCAAAATGTAGACACGTAAAATGTACACACACTCGATCTTGATCTACTAACTTCGCTTCATCCTGAATTATCCCTCTATCTAACCATTTAATCGAATAGCATTATTTGATTAAAGTCATCATAATTCCCCCTTTTAATTATATAAACTCTATTTAATTAAATCATTGTCTCTATGTAATTTAGCTAGGTCATTCCATCTTCCATCTTTATTTAATTAAATAATCCGTTTGATTAAACTTAAAGTTTATTTAATTAAATTAAATAAATCAAAACATTTATCTAATTTAATCTAACATCACCCACTTTGGTTAAATAAATCAAAAATATTTATTTAACTAAGTCTAAATCATTCTCTTCTCATTTTGAGTTATTTAAATCCTAAAATCTAAGTCAAAATGGTCAAATCAACTAACATCATTTAAATTAATCAAATCATGATTAATGTTAATCCTAATCACTCCAATCCTTTAGATTTTGCAACTTGCACAATTAAATCATTTATTTGATTTAATAATTCTCTATTTACTTTCAAAATGGCATCAAAAAGGGAATATTCCTCCAAGTTTGAAATCTCCCCCCAAATAGACTTGTCCATCCAACAAAGTATTTAAAGCTCTTACATTGTCTCTTACATGTCTCCCACTTGGCATTTAACTCATCTTTCATCCCCCCTAAACATGTCATCTCATCAAATTCAAATTTCAAACTTGCACATGGATCAAAATGTGTTCAACCTTCATCTTATCAAATGTTGACAAGTGGCACCTTTCCATTGGTTTAATGTTAGTCCCACATTGGTTCATTTTTGGCATTCATTCATCTTAGCATTTTATAAATGAAGAGCTCATCCTTCATTTTATCCATCCACCAATTGAATAAACTTACTATACTCAAATTTAGAGCAATCTTCATCCATACTTTTGAATCCATAGCTAGGTTATGAAAGTTTTTTCATCATGGAGCACACTTGAATCTTCAACAAAGTGGATCACCATCACCATTCATCATAAAAGCCTGAAAAGGAGTTGGGAAAGGGCCAATTTCCACATCAAATTGGCACCAAATCCCCCATAAGATCAAGAGTTTGCATGTTCTCAATAGGATTTAGCTTATTTTCATCTTCTTTCATTGTGTTCTTGTTTTATTTCTATTTTGAATATGGTTAAATGGATTCTATGGGGAACCTCTATTCTAACTTGCATTTGATCTTATTAATGTGTTCATTTGTTGTGTTCTTGCAGGTATTAGGATTGGGGTTCGCACATGTTGTATGCAATTTTTTCTTGTGCAAGGACTAAATCCCAACTTTCGGTCTTCTATCCAACCAAACATCTCAGCAAATTCCCCAAACTCATGTTCACTACTTTTTTCTATCTATCAGTCTGTGGATGAAATGTAGAACTAAACTTTAAATCTGTCCTCAACTTCCTCCAAAGTGTCCTCCAAAAGTAACCAACAAACTTCACATCTCTGTCTGAAACAATGCTCTTAGGTAATCCATGCAGTCTAACCACTTCCTTGAAAAATAAATCCGCTACATGCACTACATTTGGTGTCTTCCTACAAGGTATGAAATGTGCCATTTTAGAAAATTTGTCTAGCACCACAAATACAGAATCATTACCTCTTTGTGTCTTCGGCAATCCAAGTATGAAATCCATGTTGATATCCTCCCAAGGTCTTTTCGGAACTGTCAAAGGATTATACAATCCAACATTCTGACTACTTCCCTTTGCAACTTGACAAACTCTACAACTCTGCACAAATCTTCTGACATCCTTGCAAGTCTGTGACCAAAAATAATTCTCACTCACCAATGCCACTATCTTATCAATCCCAAAGTATCCTACCAATCCTCCACTATGCTTTTCTCTCACCAAGTTTTCCCTCATTGAACTCTGGGGTATACACAACTGATTACCTTTAAACAACATATCCTCCTAAATGAAATAATCCAACCACTGGCTTCTATCCTCCAAAACTGGCTCCTTACAAGCTTTCCAAGGTTCTGCAAAATTCGGGTCTTCCTCATACAAATTCTTCAACTCATCAAAGCCTAGTATCTCCACTCTCATCTCGGTCAGCAAATTCCTTCTCCTACTTAATGCATCAACAACTCTATTTTACTTTCCACTTCTATGCTTCAAAATAAAAGTGTAACTCTACAAGAACTCTACCCATCTCATGTGTCTCTGGTTCAACTTACCTTGACTATTCAAATATTGCAATGCCTAATGATTTGTATACAACACAAATTCCTTAGGCAACAAATAATGTCTCCACTTCTTCAAGGCTTGAACTATGGCATAAAATTCCTGATCATACACTGAATATATTTTCCTAGCATCATTCAATTTCTCATTGAAATAGGCTACGGGTCTTCCTTCTTGACTCAACACTACTCCAATTGCATTTCCACTTACATTGCAGTCTACTTGAAATACCTTGTTGAAATTTGTTAAAGCTAACATAGGTTGTTTAATCACCTTCTGCTTCAATAGTTCAAAACTCCAATCTTCTCCAGATGTCCATCTAAAATATTTTCTATCTTCTCTCATTGTTTCTATCATGGGGCTACAAATAGAACTAAAGTTCCTAATGAAATTTTGGTAGAAACTAGACAATCCATGAAATGATCTCACCTCTCCAATACTTTCAAGTGTAGGCCACTCAAAAATCAATCTAACCTTCTCAGGATCCATCTTCAATCCTTTCACAAATATCACAAATCCCAGATATACCAATTCCTCCCTCATGAAACTACACTTTTTAATATTTATCAACAACTGCTCTTCTCTTAACCTTTGCAAAACTTGTATGATATGCAACAAATGTTCTTCTCTACTTTTACTGAAAATCAAGATGTCATCCAAATACACAATCACAAACTTACCCAAGAATTTCTTCAATACCTCATTCATCAATCTCATGAAAGTACTCGGTGCATTTTTCAATCCAAAAGGCATCACCAACCATTCATACAATCCTTCTTTTTTCTTGAATGTTGTTTTCCATTCGTCTCCTTCTCTGATTCTGATTTGATGATATCCACTCTTCAAATCTATCTTCGTAAAGTATTTCACTCCAATCAAAAAATCCATAATATCGTCCATCCAAGGAAATCTATACTTCACCATGATCTTGTTTATGGCTCTTGAATCCATACACATTCTCCATTCTCCATCCTTCTTAGGTGCCAACACAGCAAGTACTACACAAGGGCTTAATCTTTCTCTAATCAAACCTTTCCTTAACAATTCTTGCACTTGTCTATTCAAGTCTTCATTCTCTGCAAGTGTCATCCAGTGTGCTACTTTCTTGGGCAGACTAGCTCTAGGAATCAGATCCATGCAATGAATAATACTCCTCACAAGTGGTAATCCATCAGGTACATTATCTAAAATCATCTCCTTATATTTTTTCAGCAACTCCTTTATCTCTTCTAGGTGTTCTTCCACATGCTTCAAATCTTTAGCCTTCTTAGGAACTAAGGCATAACACACCTTCTCATGTCTCAATCCATCAAGGAATCTCCTTTTGTCAACCATACAAACCTTAGCATTCGTACAAACCTCAACTATAGGAACATCTTCTAAGGTCAACAAAATCTGCTTCATCCCATTAGCAACAATGGTGTATATATTCTTCTTTCCATCATGAATATCCTATCTATCATACTACCAAGGCCTTCCCAACAAAATATGACATATATCCATAGGCATGATATCACACAAAACTTCATCATGGTAACTTCCTATTTTTAATTTCACCAAACATTACTCACTTACCAGAATCTTATGCTCATCTTGTATCCATGCTATCTGATAGGGCTTCGGGTGCTTCAATATTTCCAACTTCAACTTAGTCACCATCTCCTCAAAGACCAAGTTCTCTAAACTTCCACTGTCAACTATCACCTTGCAACATTTACCAACTACCTTGCATCTTGTCTGAAATAGATTCTTCCTCTACAACAGATCCTGTTCCAACTCACTCTAACACAATACTCTTATGTTCACCAACACTTCCCCTTCTTCTGGTTTGTTAGATAATTCAGCATGATCTTCCTCAATAAAGGTTGTTCTTCTATTATTCTTTTTCTTTCTGTTCGTCTCTTCTTGATTGCATTCAAATCCTCTATTTCCTTCTCCACCACATTTATAACAGGTTCCTCTGAATACCCTCTTCTCTTGTCCTCTATCATCTCTTCTATGACCTTCATTCTGGTAACCACCATATCCTCCTCTTCTATATGATTTTCCATCACTTTTCTGATATGCATTATCATTCTTACTAACCTCCTTATCCTTGTCCTGATCTGGAAAAGATCCTCTTCCTTCTCTAGTAAAAGCTATTCCTCTTTGAAATCTTCCACCTTTTCCTTTCTGTCTCTGCTCATGTCTCTTATTCAACTTATCTTCTACTTTTAGGACACACTGGTATGCTTCTTCCACACTCTGTAATTTGATCAAACTAATTTCATCCTATATAGATGACCTCAAGCCATTCACATATCTAGCTACTTTCTCAATTTCTTCCTCTGAATTTCCAGATCTGATATTCAACTTATAGAATTCCTCAGTATACTCTTTCACACTTGAATCTTTTTGCTTCAAATTTTTCAACTTCAAAACAAACTAATTTGATAATTTGCAGGCATCAACTTTGTCTTCAACTTATTCACTATCTGATCCCAAGATTTTATCTTCTCTTTCCCTCTTCTTTGCCTATCTTTCTGCAAATGTTCCCACCAAAGGGATGCATGTCCTCCCAACTTTGTAAAAGAAAATTTCACCTTCTTATCTTCAGGGGTACCTTCAAATTCAAAATCCTTCTCCATCTCCATAATCCAATCTAGCAATTCTTTTGAATCTAACTTACCAGTATAATCTAGTGGATTCAAATGTGGTTTTGTATTTGCTCTGGTTAGGGCTCTGATGAACCTCTCTTCCCCCTAATCTAGGCCAGGTTTCTCTTCTCTTCCTCCTTCTTGAACTTCTACCTCTTCATCACTTACATCATCAACTGGTTGACCTCTTCTCTGGGCCATTTCAACTGCATCTAATCTGGCAGCAATTCCTCTTAGCATCTCCATTATAGCTTGGTCTACATTCCAACGCGCTCCATTTCCTCTAACATTTCTTATTTCAACCATCTTTACACCAGTCCTCTATAGCTGCAGGTT
This sequence comes from Sequoia sempervirens, assembly GCA_007258455.2. Taxonomy (NCBI): domain Eukaryota; kingdom Viridiplantae; phylum Streptophyta; class Pinopsida; order Cupressales; family Cupressaceae; genus Sequoia; species Sequoia sempervirens. The sequence goes on from VDFB02000015.1 coordinate 264,628,606, forward strand.
GGATCCTCAAACCACCACCCCACAACAAATCTTTTACAGGACTTCACAATTTTTTTTGTCGACCTCACATGGATTGAACCTCACTCTGATACCAATTTTGTGCAACCATGGTAGGAGGGTCCTTAGAGAGAACAGTTTGGACCATGCAGCAAGAGCAATACAATGGAAGCAACACAAAATATGGAGGAAAATGCATATTATCACATTCTCTTTAATAGAAATCTTAGTTACATCCAGCCAGCAACATCTAGGCTTACAGATTCATCTCACAGGCCTGATCAAATATCCAACATTCTAACATGCTCCTATATGTGATCTGAGATCTTACAATTCAGATAAATCTTAATCTACTTAATCAAAAACTAAATTCTACTTCCTATTCTAATCATCTATTACAAGCTTTATACTATATCCGTGGTTCTAGAAACATTTGAATTGGCCAAATATTATTACATTTTCCAATGAAAGAAAATATAACGGGTGCATGAACAAGTCATCCTCAAATTTGAATTACTCCATCAACAGTTGCATAAGACGAGGTGTGGACCTATAATGAAGGTCAGGGACACTCCAAGGAACAATTAATATCCCACCATTAAGATCCACAAGTCACAAAAATGATCCATGATTGATCAGATTAGCCGCTAGGCTTGAAAACTATTCTGGTGTCGGAACAAGAAACTGTCATGAAATCTAGAATTGATAACTTACCAAAAAATGATCCAATCACACTCAAATCTTGAAATAAGGAAAAATGTACATGTAGACTATGTACTCCAAGATCCATGAGGTCTGGTGAGCAAATATGATGAACCCGTCAACTTGAACTGAGAAAGAACAAAACTAAAAGGGAAATATTTTTGGTTGATGCAAGATTTCCAAGAACCAAGGATGCTCCTGCATCATATCAGGATTTTGGTATTTGATAGCCATGCTATCCCCACTCATTTGTGAACAAATCAACACCTTCAATGTCATCTTCATGGCTTTGTTGACCATAACTCGATGGCTTTGTTAGTTCACATGCATTATCTTCATCATTACCAAAAAACAAAGGAAGCTCTTCAAATAAATCAGTCAAACCTTGAGTTTGGACACCCAATTCTGCCTCCTCAAGTTGTTGCTCCACACTTTCTCCTTCAAAAGATGAGTGTTTCACATCTAATTTTGTAACAAAATCCTCAAGGTCATCCCAAAACATGTTGTCTTCCCTCTCATTTTTAGTTTCTTGTGAAGGAAGACTATTTTCTACCTTACTATAGCTCTTCTGAGGTATCAAAACATTAGAGTTCTGAACCTCTTCTTGTTGTACTAGAGGTGGTGTGGGTGTAATTTGAGATGTGCTTCCCTCATTATCCAAAAAAATGGTAATTCATTGAATAGATCAGTCAAAACTTGAGAACTATTGGCCATTTCTTGATATTGAATATGTTGTTCTTCAAACACAACCTCCTCTATCTCCTGCAACAACTACTCTTGATATTCTGAGTCTGCTTCCTTGTTGTACCAACTGGGTACCTCAAAATATTCATTGATACTTTGTCGCTCCAATGAACCAACCTTCTCCACACATGCAACATTCTCAGATTCAGTTGAGAAAATGGGGCAATCAACATCAACCTCCTTCTTTGTATGTTGCAGCAATTGTTCCTCTAAAAAAAAATTATCGTCTTCCACAAAACAAGGCAGCTCATTAGTGAACACATGGAAGGATTCATTAGGGGAAGGATTCTCTTGTTCAATCTTTTGTTGCTACAAATGGTAAACTTCCAAAGCTGAACGCAATGGGTTTACCTTTCTAAGCTCTTTGATGAAGATTAATGTATCTTTATGAAAGGGTTTGCCCATGGATTCTTCAGGTGAAGAAACTTGGGGAAATTCTTGTGTTTCCTGCAATGAAAACTGTTGTTCAAGGGGTTGATCCAGAGCTGCACTAGGCTAACTATAGTCATTTCCCTTGACTTGCAAGGGACGATGGCTTTGGAAACTTGGGATTTCAAGATTAAAAGGCTGGCTTAGGGAGTTCAAAACTCTATCTTTCCTAAAAATTGGTATTTTGACTTTAGGTATGCTAGGAGGCTCACTTTGTGTAAAGCTTGGAAATTGATACTTACAAACATCCTCTCGAGCAGGCTGACATAGGGCTACAAGGGCTGCTTGAACTTCATGTCTTTGCACCTCCAATTCTTGCTCATAGAGATAGACCTGAGAAGCCATCTCTTTATGTTATTGATTACATTCATGTTGTCTCTTTATCTCCTCTAGTTGCTTCATGAATTCAAACAACTCGCTCTTTAGGCTTGCAATCTCCTCCTGCTGATTTGACTAATTCCTTTCTTCTTCTATTTCACGCATTTTCCTTTCGTAGTTCAGCCTTATATCTCTGAAACTTAAGTCTTCAATATGTTGGGAGTGATTTTGAGCATATGACAGCTAAGATGGAGGTTGAGCAGGGGTGGGCAGGTGGTAATCATATTGCAAATGTTGGTTTTGAAAAACCATGGAATTGAAACCAGCAGCATGATTATGCTGATATGGTTGATATGAAGATGGATAAGTAGGGATTTCATGATATGACAGATGGTATGACATAGTATTATGAGACATTGACATGCTTGTTCATTCAAAGGCTAAAAAACAAGCAAAAATTGAAATCTTTTAAGAGCATACCAGCACTTGATCTTTCTAAAACCAGAAAAAGCTTCTCAGAGTCGCCATGGTGTTTGATGATTTTTCCTCAAAGGCTGATAATACTGAAGAAAATACCTGACCCTTCAGTATGTACACTTTTTTGTGTTGTTCCACCTCCAAAGGCTGAAACTCTATTGTGCATACCAAAAAAGCAGCTTAAAATATTGAAATTTTCCTCTAAAACAAACTTTCAGAGTCCCTCCGAGCATTCCAAAAACTGTTATCAATCAGATATGTGCCCTATGTTAAATTTGCAAAAACTTAACTATCTGTTGACACATGGAAACCTTCTTCAGATGTAGTGATTTGCACGAAGAAGGAATCTCCAGAGTGAGCTGGTTCTCTGAATAATAATCCTATTCTAAATGATTCTCTGAGGTAAAAGGAAGAAGGATAACTAAAAGTAAACTTTAAAACTAAAAGATGATTCGCTAGAACTTATGAAAATTCATTCTTTATCACTCACAACAATTTCTCTATCACAATAGCCCTCACAATCTCATTGGCACATGTTTTCATCAATGATTTGCATGAAGATTTAAAAGAACTAAATACAACATGCAACCTGAAACCATGTAATTCTGGGCAAAGATTTATAACAACAAGATATATAAGGATTCAAATTCGAAACACAAAAACATCATATTGCAATTACAAAACTGAGACAAGAAATGGGAAGAAGAACTATGTTGCTTTATTGAAATGAAGAAGGAATCTCTAGAGTGAGTTGGTTCTCTAAATAATAATCCTATTCTAAATTATTCTCTGAGGGAAAAAGTTAGAAAGATGACTGAAATGAAAACTAAGACTTAAAATTATTTTCAGAACTTAATGATGACTCTGGTTTTTACCCACAAATAGCTCTCAGAAAACAATAGTACTTCACAATCTCTCATGAACACTTAACACATAATTGATTTGCACAAAGATTCAAGCTTAAATATAACATGCTACCTGTATTTTATGAACTTTTTGCATCAAGAATTGCAATTTTAGGACATAACAAGGATTTAGTAAAAAAAATCACAATATAACATCAAACTATAACTACAAATGACACAAAATTGAGAAAAAGGAATGTTGCTTTATTCAACTGAAGGAGTATCAAAGTCTGAGTACAAATTTCTACTTACAAAACACTCTATCTCAGCATGAGAGGAAGAAATAATGAATCTAAACTAAGAAAAACTCTGATTTTTTCTTCAAGATATACCACAAAAACCCTAATCCGAGCTCAATAAGAAAGCTCAAGGAAAAGCATCCAAAACTGCCCAAAAATGAGTAACTAAAATGGAAAACTCTCACTCTTTGCATGTGCATGATGAAAAGCACCTAAAAATAGGTCTGCTTTGCTTTAAAAGCTAAAAAAACACATTCTCTCCTCTCCATGCAGCTCAAATCCGACTAGGAAAAGTCAACTCTCTTTTGCCTTCACAAACTGCTAAAAATAGCAAGAAAGGATAAAACAATTTATAAAATATTGTTTTATCTTCTACTTTAGAAAAAATGCAGTTTTAATTTTTCCTCCAAATTGATTTATTTTTTGCAATTAAAGATTAAAAAAAATCTTTTGCAAAAACAATACCTTATCTCTCCATTACAAATTTGATTTTTTCTTAGAAAAAATCATAAAAAATAAGGAATGACATTTATTTTGATTTCTAAAAAATCAATAAAAGAAATAAACCTAAGGCACATCCATAAGGTTTATTAAGACAAGGCATTGAATAATAAAACCCTAAGGCTTAAATGCTTTATCTAAGGAATAAGCATTGAATAAATTGAAAAAACCTAAGGCTTTTCTAGACCTTGAAAGACATTCCAATGCTTAACTCAAAGATTTAGAAATGGTCGACCTAAGCAATATTCACCATGGTATTTTTTAAAACACTTGCAAAACCCCCTAAATTCGAATTAGGGTTAGCGAACCTCCAACAAAAAAAAAGAAAACCCTAAAATTTTAGTCTCTTTTCATTTTGCTTTGGAGAGAAATCTCTGTAAGGAAAGAATGTTCTGCCACATGAAGATAGGGTTTGATCTTGGAGCTTGGGTTGTTGACCTCTTTGTGGATTAATCTCCCTTCAACATACATGGTAATTGTTTCCTTAATCCATTTCATGGCTTCTTTGGCACAATTCTAAAATATTTTTGACTTCTTAAAGGTCGCAGTGTTTGGCTATATCTATATTTGATGTTTTTCTTTTATATATCTCGGCCTCCATGTGTTTCTTTCTTGTTCTCTTCTTTCTCCATGAGGTGCCATGAGGGACTCGACCATAGTCATTTGTGCAAGCTCTAATAAGGCTCGGTTGTGGCTTACTTGTTCCTTCCTCAGGCATAAAATGGTGAGTTTTATTTTCTCCATTGTTTTCTCTTTCAAAACAAAAGCCTTCAAAAGCTTTTCTTTGTAAAAGAAAGATTGCTTTTCACTAAACAAATGCAGACCCATTGTGCAGGCCACACCATGTATGCTCTTGATAATGAATTTCTACCAAGAAGCTTGTACTTCACATACTCTTTTTTTTCTAATTTTAAGATTCAAATAGAAAACTAGAAAGGGTATTTTGAATGGTGAATATCTGTGAGTTCATAAATATTTTATGAGCCAAAAGCTCTCTCTAGGCCACGGCCAATGCATGCTTATTTGGAGCATTTGAGACATTTTTGGGCTTGACCCATGATAGCACTACATGCATTTTGACATTTCTGAAACAAACCCTCGTGGGTATTATGTAACTTGGAAGAAAATTGTTCACTTTTGTATGCATTCAGAACTTGAACTTGACCCACCATAGTATTTTGTGCATTCTTATTTTTCTGTCAAAACCCTCATGTGGGTTCACTGAAACAAGGAGAAATCTCCATAATTTGAGATGAAAACTTCACCTTAGGCTGAAACCATGTAATTTTCTAAAAATTTATTTTAGTGAAGTGAGTTATGCTAAATAAAACACTCAGAAACTCTTCATTTTCCTATAGCCAATTAATGTTATGACCAATAAAGAAATGTTGAAAACCACCATCGTCTTGCACTTGGCCTCATTACTCATGTATACAACTTACAACTATATCTTTATGGCTCTCGGTTGGTTGTTCCAACATCAAGATTTGAATGCATAAAAAAAGAGAACATAATGATATGGCTGAAAACAATAGCAATGTATAATATACCTGTACTTAGTTCCACTTTGTTGTTGTTTGTCATAATACTTTCTTATATATGTAACTCCTTGATCATACCTAGAATTACTTTAAAACTATAACACCACCTTGTTATGTATTTACTTTTCATTTTTCTTCCATTGGGGAAAAGAAACAACACCTCTTTCCCTTTATCTACAACTCCTGTAGATTACTCTTCATCACTCATTTCATGTTTAGAATAATTCAGAAAAGAGTGCATTCTCAGCTCAAACACTTCATATGCTTCCATTATTTATTAGTGCTCCATTGATGAGGCATTATGTATTCTTGTTCACTATCACCATTATGACATGAAGCAATTTTTGCTCGAGAACAGAATATTATGAAACAACATAAATCAAACATGAACAAAACCCATGGCAATAAAATGTAATTAATATGGCAATATTTCCAATATGAAATTGATGAATTTTAGTTGAATTGAACCCATTAAGTTCATTGTCCATCTGTAGCTTTCACTTTGTTGCTCAGACCTGATTGTTATGAGTGAACAATAAACTTAATTGCTTTGATGAATGAAATTTTGTTTTACTCCTTCATGAATGGCTCAGATGAGCATGATAATTGTATTTCCTTATTCAGCCCACTTGTAAGTTTAAGGGGAAGCATGTCAAGCTCTACCTTTGTGGGAGCCTGTTTTACTCCACATGCTTTTATCTTCATGCAATGATCATCAACATGACTTTCCTATACCTGCACAAGGAAACAAACAATGTTAGCATAAAAGTAATGATGTGACATTTCATTTTCAGCTCTTATTCATCTCCCTTTCTCTAAACTATTTCAATATATTATCAACAACATTTTACATTATTTTTGGTGGTTCATATAGGGATGTTCATAGTCAGAGCTCTAACAACCCTTTACTTCTCTTACAGGTCGATCAGAACTCGAGGACAAAAGATGGTGCACTACTTTTGCATCGGCCAACAGCAACAAGCAATGATTATTATGTTCATACTTATGTGTTTTCTTTTCCTGCATCTTTAATAGTGTACCATCCTCCTTATGATGCATTGTGATAGTTACATCCATGGCTTGAGTGGAGTCTTTAATTTCTCTTTCTTCTTTTCATTATGAAAAGAAATGCATCAAAATGCAAATTTGTACAAACATTTGTATTCTTGCAAACAAATGAAATATTGTAATGTGAATAGCATCATGAAATAAATGAAGGCACTTGTGATGCTTAATCATTTGTACATTCAGTTTTGTACTCGATTTGACTTGTAAAGCAGTGATCAACAACTCCTGAAACTTAGTTTTCTCAAACAACGCATAACTGACACTTGATAAATGTAGTGCAAACAACACTTAAAGCACATGCAGAATAACTTAACTTTCACTTTAAGATATCACAAATTAAATAGCTCTACCAATTGAGCTATAATGAAAATTGGTAACAGTCACCACAGATTGGAAGGAGATCTCAGATACAAATATTAGACACATAGATATTGATGAATTCAAGCAAAGGGTTTGGATCAACCCCACAATAGAAAATGCCAAAAAGATTAGAAGCAGTGGATTAGCCAAGGTTGTCGGTTTCCTGCCTACTCTCATTGTTCTCAAGCTCGTGATAGCCTACAGGGAGGCCTATCAAGAGGATAAAAAAAGAATTGTGGACGGACATGGGAATGTATTGGCTGACATATCTTCCAAATCAATAGGGAATACTTTTCATATCCCTACATTCGGTGAGATGGAGGAAGCATCCAAAGAAGATGCAAAGGAGATGTGGGATGCAAACCCCATCAAGTGAAAAAAGATCATCAATCAACACTGGTTAAAAGAAAGAGGGGCAATGCAGCTAAAGTACCCCAAGAGATCTTCTACAGCGACTTCTATGAGGATTACCATGACTTGGTAACCCTATTGAGCAAAGTTATGGGCCTTCTAACTGCAGCCTACTTCCAAGAGTGGATGTTATACTTCGTGGAAGAGATCCTTTGAGGAAAAACCAAGTTCTACTAGGCAGGAATAATTAGTAATTGCTTGCATGAGCACTTTGTGGCTATGAAAAAGACCTCATGATTTTATATAATTCATACCTTGTGTATTTACTGGCTAACTAGATGCAACACAAAGGCTTGTTTAGGGCTCTAGATGAGGCTCCAAGTAGGGAATTAAAGGTCTATGAAAGGTACCCCCAACTCCAGTATAGAAATTTCAAGAAGGACTACTACAGAGTCAATGACGCCTTCATAGCCCATGTTATCAGATTGCTTGGGGATGACTTCGAAAGAAGGGTCTCACATAGTGCCAATGCTTACATCCACTAGTTCAGCTTCTTGTTCATACAATTTCCAAAGTTTACCTATATTCGAGTTGAAGGTTTCTCAGAAAAACCGTACAAGCTACCCTAGTATCCAAATGACCAGATAATATTGCTAGAGCTCTCTTGGCAGCTATAGCGTGCACATGCCCTCTTAAGCAGCAAGCATAAGGCATGGATTCCCTATCCCCTCTCCTTTGTCCAAGGGATGTATGAACTCCACACATCCCAGTGTGCAAACCATTTAGATAAAGAACTTTTGGAATATAACCTAGAGCTCTATACTGCCTGGCCACAGATGGACCCCTACGAAAATCTCAGATAGATGGTCAGGCTGGAACACACCCATGTGCATGATGTTGAGGACTTTTGGGCCAACTGCAAGGATGAACAAGAATGTGAATGAGGCACTACATGCGTATGACTATGTACTTTGTCAAGAGGGTCAACTTGTTCCCTATGCTAGATCAAATAGTGGAGGATGAAAATACAGTGATTGATCCTTGATATGGTGTAGTTTCTAATCTCCCACTACCATTAATTGACTGGAGTGAAGAAGAGGTCAATGACCTCAATATTCTTACGAAGCCAATCAAGGCAAGAACCAAAGAATGGATCAATGGGCACATCACCCAATTGAAGCTACAAGGAGTCACCTTGACAAATGGGGAACTTGAAGATGAGCTTGGAAGTGAGACCATCAATGGGAAAGTTGCTGCCCCATCAAGAGAAACTTCAAAATCTCCTCCAGCCACCAGGTTGAGGAAGAGAAAAGAGATGGTTGAATGGAAGCCTAAACCCAGGGTGTACTCAAGAAAATCCTTAGAGGGTGAACCCTCCAAGAATCCAAGGATATTAATCGGTTTCACAAAGATTCCCACCATCTAGGAGGACCTACTCCATGAAGGAGAAGAACTAGAGGTTGAACAACCAAATTCCCCACTTGTTGCCTCTTGCAGTCACCGTTTTCGCTGACATTGCCACCACCGCTACCCCTCTTCCTACTTCTCAAGTGATGGTTCCCACTTCTCCACCCATGGTGGAAATCTCATTCCACCTTGCTTCCACCCCACCTGCCACGCAGGTAATGATAATATACTCCTCTATTGCCACTACTTCCTCACTCTCTTCCTTGTCCATGTCTCCATCATCATCTCTTCCATTGACAATAGAAACTATTTTGGTGCTTGCTCTATCGCTCCCAGAAGCCTTCACCTACCACATGTAGAATATCCCAATGAATCTATCTAGGGTATTAATGAACCCGACAATACAAGTTGCCTTGGCCCAGATAGTTGCAAACCTTCCTATCCATACTCCTCCAACTAAACCACCAAAAATGAAAGCAACAATGCAAATATCAGAAGAGTTGGAGAGGCAAGAAAGAGAAGCAACAAAAGAGATAGAGGAAGAAGAAGATGACTGCCATGAAGATGACTGTGATCGATAAAGTGGTGCATGAAGGAGAGGAAGAAGAAACACAGTCATCTGAGGAAGACACTGAAGAGTTAGGTACCAAATATATTGTGGAAACCTTTGACCTGGAGCTCAAGGAGGAGTTGGCTTGGCAACTCAAGAACATTGGAGAAGAAATAGAGAGATAGCCCTCTGATGAAGAGAAGGATTCAAAAAAGGAAATGGAGGAATACACCAAACCACCAACTAGGAACAAAATAAAAGTCTTGAGCATGATAAGGAGATTCCACTGTTGAAAGAGAAAGAAGAAAGCCTCAAGCACGATGAAGAGATGTCGCTTCAACATGAAGAAGAGGAAAAGAAAGAAGAAGATAAACCTGAGGAAGAGACTGAAGCCCAAAAGAGCCTAAAAATGGAACATCATAAAGAACACAAGCATGACTAATAAGAAGAAGAGAAGAAAACTAAAGGGGAGGATAGCCCCAAAGAACATGTACCTATTGAATCCTCAGGAAAGCAACTAGTATTCATCCAGGATTTTGATGAAGAAGAGGGAGAAAGGAAGGAACATGAGGCTCCAGAAAATAAAGAAATTGAAATCCAACATGCCCACGAAGAAGAAGGTGATCATGAATCACCAAAAGGAGAATCTTAGATGCCTGAATGGCTTGAGAAACAATTGGAGAAGAAAACCCCAGCCCCGAGGGACCCAAAGGCAAGGCTGGAGGCCATCTTGGCTCTAGCCCAAATAAGCACAAAGAAGGAAAAAAGGCCAAAGGTCATATCTCATCTGACAATGGATGCATTAGGATGCAAGACTGTACAAATAGCCACTCCAATTGTGGGAGAAGAAGGGGTAAGTTATAATATTTCTACCCTTGATCTAGGAATGGCCACAAGGGAGTAGAAAATCAACCATCTTCAAGGGTTCGTTGCCACTATTGTGCACCAGATTCATAAGGATAAGACTTCCAATTAGGAGTTAACAGCACAAGTGGTGGATATCATAGCTTACATTCAGCAGTGGTCATTAGTTGAAGAGCTCCCCACCACATCCTCGACACCACCGCAATTGTTGTCGAAGAATCACATTGATAAGTTAGAAAAAAGAAAGAATTGGACAAAGGCCACAAAGGAATTATTCCAGAAAGTCCTCTATGGAAACATGGGCATAAGTTGTACTACCAAGAAAACAAACAAGTTCCTTTGCACCGATTTGCCAGAGCTATACAAAATCACGTATCCTAAGCTTGAGGTTGTTCTCAAGATACCTGATAAATCCTGCGAGGAGTTTACTCTAGTAGAGGGTGACCATTGGCTCGTGGAGACATGGAAGCTGGGCCTAGATCACAAAAAAGAAGTGTTGGAGAGAGTGCTTCATGAAGTGGAGCTTGATCTTGATTGGGTTAAAGAAATCAGGACAAACTGTGGAGAATATCTAACATTGATGACAGATCTTGATGTGCCCGCTAGTGAGTTGGACCCAGAGAAATTGAAGCCATACTTCCACAATAAAATGGAGAACGAGACAGTGGATGCACTGATGTCGAATTTCATTGGTTTTTTTGCACAAGCCTTCACTCAATCCGGGTAGGTAGTAAAGAACATGCAAAAATGTGACAAAGACTGGGAGGAGATTACAAGCAAATCAAAGAGATTAAATTTCCAAGTGATCCAATCAGATATATTGGAATGGAATAAGCTACAGGTGTTGATCGTAAAGTTTTTGGAATACGTCACTGTGAAGAAAAGTGAAGGAAATCTCATAATTGATGATGAGTTCCTCACCAAGTAGCTGCAGCAAAAGGAAATCAACTAGAAGACAAAAGGGATGCAGTGTTGCTCACTAGAGGACTAAATAGGCTAAATGACAAGAATGTAATTTTAAATTGTAATATATTTGGGGGTAGGTGAAACCCTAGTTTGTAGTGGATCTTGACCGCATAATGCAAATCAATCTTGGCCATTCATTATACTTTTTGGACACTATAAAGAGGGGATCTCCTCTCATTTTCAAGAGAGAGTTGAGTTGTTGTAATGACATGCTACTAGAATTTTAATAGAAATTCATTGACTTTGGTGGATTCTGGAGTTCCTTTGCATATTTCATGATTCTTCTTCTCTTAGTTAGTGAATTTGAGTAGATTAACTTTGTTTTTGTTTATGTTTTAGCTTGCTTTTGTAGATTAGTTAATGATGTGCATTGATATTGAAGAATTTTTTTGTGTGTTGGCAACCTTCCTTGTCCACACTTTTTATTGTTTATTAATGGTAAATAGCTATGTAAAGTTATTCTGGGCATAAATTGAAAGTTGTACTAAATTTCTATCTTTTATTCATGCTAATAGTGAATGAATGGTTGAAAATATGTAGTCCTTAGAAGCTTGCACTAATTTCATAAGACTGTGAAGCAATCCGGTTAAGTAGAACTTAGTTTTGGGAAGGTTGTCTGCAGTAGGGTCCTCCATTATCACTATTCATTGCTAGTTTTAGCTCTAGGAACTTCTCCCTTCCCCTACCCTTTTTTCCTTTTTTTTAGTAATGATTTTGAACAAGGTTCATTCCACATTGTAAAGCCAAATCTGAAGTTGAAATAGGAGTTTCAGACTGTTGTTTGAACCTACAGCTATTGTACAATCACTTTTCCATCTTAAGAAATCCATTGGAAGAACCAATTCTACTCCAACTTAACTCACGTAAGTCTTCCCTATGATTACCAACAAGATCACATTAAAACAACTGAGATATTCCAAGCAAGTCATGACCTGACACCTAAGAGACCTTGTGGTAATTTTTTGCAACTTTTTGTTGGAGATTGCCTTTCAAGAGAGGTAGTGCACCTATGCACTACCTGTGTTGAGAAAGTGTTAAAACACCCATCAATAGAACTGGCACTAGAAGGAGGGCCTTTTGAGTTAAGTTGGATCAAATTGGTTCGTTCTCCCCTAAAAGATTCCAGAGAGTTTTAAGGTCAACACCAAATAAAGGGGAATTTCAAGAACTACAACCCCCTACAAGGACTAGAATGACTAAAAGAGGGAACGCAACCTATTCTTCCTCCATTCCATGCACTTCACCTTCATTTTCACCTCCCTCCTCCTTCCATTTGCCCCACACTCATCCTTCCTTTTCTGCTTCTACCTCTTTCATTTAGCCATCTCAAACTGCCTTCCAGCCACCTACTTCCCATAGCCAGGGTGTCGCTCCAGTCCCTGCCTTCCAAGTCCAAGGCACAGTCCCAACTACTGCTACTCCTATCTAGCCTCAAGTTCCTATTCAATAGCAAATATCACCTTTTCCTCCCCTCATGGCTTAATACTCCTCCATTGATGTTCAATTCCTACCATGACATGCCCAAGAACCTGGAGAGCTTTTGCACAAAGTTCAATCCTCTAGATCCACAAAGGACAGCGGAGGAGCACATCAAAATGTTTCAAATAGCACTAAAGGATATGCAAATTGTAGACACGCAAAATGTACAAGTTAGCATTGCATATTTAAATCTGACTACCAACATCATTTCATCCTAAATCATTCCCCGACCTAACCATTTAATTAAATATCTTTATTTGATTAAATTCATTTGTTTTCTTCTCTTAATTAAACAAATCATGTGTTTAATTAAGTCTCTTAAATCATTCTCCATCTCTTTTAATTAAATAATTAATTTTATTTAATTAATTAAATCTCTAAAGTCTATCTATTAAATTGAATAAATTAAAATCTTATTTAATTTAATCTTACTTCAATCTCTTTAATTAAATAATCAAAACATGTTTATTTAATTAAACTCATTAAATCATTTCCTCTCTTGTTTGATTTAAATTAATCCAAAAATCTAAGTCAAAATAAGTCAACTCACCTAATCATCATTAAACTAACATAATCATCATTTATTTAATCTAACCATGATTAAATACTAATCTCACCCACTTGCATTCTCTAGATATTTCCACTTGCACAAATAAATCAATTTATTGATTTATTAAATCTTCATTTTCCCTCAACAAAGCATCTTTTGGAGGAATATTCTTCTATTTCAAATTCAAAATTTGAATGACATGTCCTTCCAACATGTCATTATTCTCTCTCTTACAAGTCCTTCCAACAAGGCATTTACTTCTTCTTACATGTCCTTGCCTTGAGCCAAGTGGCATTCAATGCAATTTTCTTTCCCCCTCTTACATGTCTTTTCTCAAAATTCAAATTCAAAAATGCATTTATTGGCACATTTGTCAAAACTTGCTCATTCCTCACCCAATCACATGTTGACAAGTGGCATTATATCATTGGTTGAATCTTTGTCCCACATTGCTCCATTTTGGCTTTGTTTCCATTTCAACATTCTATAAATAGAATGCTTCACCATGCATTTGATCATCCACATCTCAAGCAAAGTTACCATGCTAAAATACTTAGCAATCCTCATCCATCTCATTGAATCATAGCTAGGTTTTTTTGCAGATTTTAAGCTTGGAGCATACATTCAAAGTCTTCATCAAGTGGATCAATCATCTTCAATCAACATTTGCATTCAAGGAGTTGGGAAAGGGCAAATCTCCACACACCTATTTGCACCAACTCCCTCAAGAGATCAAGAGTTTGCTTGCATTAGATAGGATTTAATTGTTTCATTTGTGTTCTTCATTTTCATTTCTTATCTTTTGCAAATTTCAAATGGATTTCTTGAGGAATCATTGGTTTCTAATCTTGTGTTTGATCTAATTGTTTGCATGTTTATTGTGTTTGTGCAAGGTATAGATTCAAATGGTTCACACAAATCAATCATGAGGACGTGGTGTGTAGACTCTTTCCTTTTTCCTTGGGAGAAGAGGCTTTCTACTGCTACATCAATATACAAATGGGGACCATTACCACTTGGGACCTTTTGATGAATGCCTTCTTGAGGAAATACAAGATCTCGGTCAGCCCTTCAGAGCTGTATCAGCAGTTCATTTTTGTTTCCAGAGAGGTTAACGAGCCAATAGGCTCCTTCAACAATCAATTTCACCAAGCATACTCGAGGTTACAAGCTCCATATGCACTCAAAGATGTTGTTGTCCTACCTATCTACTACGCCTCCCTAGATAATCTCACTATAGCATTTGTGAAAAGAATTAACCCACCACCCACCAGACCGGTGGATGCTTATGTTGAGGCAGTCAAAGCCAGCATGGACTTGGGACAAAATATTTTTGGTCCGCTACCTTCCTTGGGGCAAGTTGCACATCCTATGCAGATTCAAGGGCTCAATCAAGCTCTCTAACACCATACGCCCCTTATGAACCAAGTTCCATAGTTGCCCCTAGTTCCTCACTTAGGATAGCCCATGAATCAAGCGCCTCTCATGCCTCATTATCTGCAGCCCCAATAGCAGCAAGCATATTCATAGTAGCCTCAAGTGCCCCTATACCTACAAGGACCCAAATTTTTTCCTACTCAGCAAAACCAACCAGTAGCATAGCCTGTCTTTCTCCAAAATCAAACACCACAGTCGAGCAATACAAAGAAGGATCGATTGGATGAGCTAATGAAGATGATCTAAAAGATGTCCACAGAGATGACACACTTGAGAAATCATAACAGCTAGTTGCAAGCTTCTTAGTACAACATTCAGGCTAACCTCAACCAGGATAACAGGGATAACCGTGATACAGGTACCTCATCTATGAAAAATTATGAACAAGGGCAGAGTTCCAATTAGAATTATGAAAGGAGGCCCTCACAGAGGTAGAACCAGATGTGGAATACAAGGCCAAACAATAGAGGTGTTCCCACTCCTCTTGATCATCCTGCTAATACTAAGAAAATGACTAGTGGAGTGTACCTTGCTGAGGCTACCTTACCTGGATGGTGTCAGATTCATAAAACAAATAGGCACTCCGAGTTGGATTTCCCCGAGTTCCTCACGGCTACAAAAATCTTCCAAGTTGAAGTTCAGAACGCCATTGAAAGTGTTGGCAACCAAGATTTAGTCTCATATGATCCATACGACTCTTGTCTCGTGGTCAATCAAGCTCCCTTTCCACGGAGTCACAGCAACACACCAGAAATCGAGACTACCTCCCCAAAGAATGAAGAAGTGAAAGAGGTAAGTAATGAAGAAACTCTATCTTAGCAGTTTAATTCAATAGATAATGGTCCCATAGATGAGGAAGATTTTTGTGAGGATGAGGTCCAAATGTTTCACCAAAGAAAATCTCCATATTTCTTGAGGAATACACAAGCAGGAGGACCTTTCACTACTTCCACTCCGCCTAATAACTTTAGTACCCTGCCTGACCCTAATGCCAGCAAAAATTTGGGTTTTCCCCATGTACCAACGCAATACTTCGATAAGAACAAACAGTCAGGTCAAATGCAAAAATAGCTAGTTAGCTCTTCCATAGGTAGGGCCTTTGAGGCTGAAATTGAGCAAATGGGTGAATATGTTGTTGAAGAATTCAAGAAGGTAAAAATCAGCTTGTCTACCTTTCAGTTACTCAAGGTCCCTATAGTTAGGCACACCTTCTTTAGAGTTATTAATGGGACTCCTTACTCCAAGGAAACACAAGAAATACCAGCTAAAAGAGTCTCTTTCAAAGATCCACCACACGGGCCAGTAATTTAGGAAATTATAGGCAAGAAAAAGGATGTCCCTCTAAATCAACAAATGGGAAAACAACCCACTAAGGAGCAAAGTCAGGGACAATCTAAGGAAAAGACAAATAAAAAGGATAAAGGTCAAGTGGCCCATGCCGACACACCTATGGGACTCTTCCAAGGGAGGTTGGAAACACCCCCTTTCCTTACTACTATCCTTGGGAAGAACCCGCATAATTGCCTGATTGACTCAAGAGCATCAGCCAACATCATGCCTTTGGTTGTTGTATAAGAGCGAATTTGCACCCTAGGTGCAATTCCCCTTTTTTACTTATTACACTTTAGAAAACCTAAGTCAGAGGCTTAATTCATTTAAGCCCGCTGATGGCAGTCCACTTGGCACCTGTTTTGTGTGTCAGTAGAGGTGTTTCTATCGAGGACGCCCGTGCAGCATGCAGACGTCTGCGTGGTGAGCTTATGTCCCTAGCAGATTCCTACGGCTGAACCAGCAGAGGCGTTACTCTTCTCATTAGTAATGAATCCTTCGACCACTTGACCCAAATATGGTTGTTTCCTCTCTCACTCCTTCATAATCATTCTTTGAACTTGCATTAGCAGGTTGCATGAAAGATTGGAAGACCTCTACACCACCTCAAGCTCATTTTTGCACTCACATTCTAGCATTCCATAGCAGCAATATCACACTCCATCATTTCAATAGAGAAATTTTTAGACCACACCATTGGAGTAGAGGCTTGAGTTCCTCTCATTTCTCCCCCAAGCAGCCTTGAGTGCTCTTGGTCGAGGTGGTAAGCTTCCCTCTCCTCTCCTCTATCATTTGGTTGAGTAGCATAGTACTATTTTTGTAGTGCTTGTGTTTTATAATTTCTTTGTCTTTCTTCCTTTGGCTGTCTATGGAGGTGGGAACACCTAAACGGGGGTCTGACTGAGGTACACCCCTATATAGCCATCCCCCAACATTCTCTCTCTTGTTGTGTGTAGGTGTGTGCGCTCTTGGAGGATCAACTGGTAAACGAGTTCATTGGTGAGATTCTCCTCATCTTTATCACTTTTGCTTATTTTCTTTACAATATTAGAGATTACTTAATCTATTTAGTTACATCATTTTTTCCTTTTAGTTAAATAGCTAGGCTAGTATGTCATTTTGGTGTGTTTAACCTCATCTTGGTTGTTGTCTGACCATATGGACTACAGCACATTTTTGAGATGTCAGAACGCCATGCTGACGTCCTCAAGAAAAGAGCTCCATGAGGCATAGAGTTGGACCTAAAAACTGACTCACCTAGCCCGTCCTTGAAACTCAGGATTACAGAGTGATTGTAGGACCCAAAAATCCTCATCATTCGCATCCTCATACCCTAGACTGATGTTTAGCTAAGGTAAGTTAGGGCAGCCTCTCACATCTTGACCTTCTTTGATTGGATGAGGTATTGTAGATTGTTAATGGATCACAGACGATGTCCTTCCTCGATGAATATTCTAGATATAACCAAGTGATGGTGCAATATGAAGATCAGCACAAGACAGCGTTCACCACCAAGTGGGGAACCTTTTCCTACAAAAGAATGTTATTTCGACTCATCAACATTGGAGCCACTTTCCAGTGTGCAATGGACATAGCCTTCAAATATCTGATCAGAAAGTGCATAATCATCTACATGGATGATTTGACTGTGTTTTCAAAAAAGCGAGATGATCATGTTTCTGATCTGTGTAAAGTCTTTCAAAGGTGCAAAGAATTCGGGGTTTCCCTTAACCCGAAGAAATGTATTTTTGGTGTTACTGAAGGAAAACTCCTTGGGCATGTTATATCAAAGTGAGGAATCTCCATATACCCTAAGTGCATTCAATCCTTGCTAAAGATTTAGCTGCCAGGTAGTAAGAAAGAACTGAAATCTTTCTTCAAAAAGATAAATTTTGTCAAGAAGTTCATCACAAGTTTTGTCGAGATTGTCAAGCTGCTTAACACCATGTTGAAGCAAGATGCCAAGATTGAGTGGACTCCAGAAGCAAAGCAGTCCTTTGAATAAATTAAGAAAGCCATTGTTGAGGCACCTGTACTAGTCAACCTAGATTATCTGAAGCCCTTCTATATTTATTCATTTGCTTCAGATCACCTGTGTGCCAGCATTTGAACACTGAAGGACAATGAAGGAAACGAGCACCCAATTTCCTTCATGAGTGGTCCCTTGAAAGATGCAGAACTAAGATATCATAGTGTAGAAAAGTAGGCATATACTTTGGTCAAAGGAGTCAAAAAGTTCAAACATTACATCCTACGAAACAGGGTCCTTGCAATTATCCTGGATCTAGCAGTGAAGATGTTGCTAATGCAAAATGAGCTAGGGAAATGAAGAGAAAAGTGGGTCACCTTGCTTCAGAAATATGACATGGAAATTCAGCCAATGAAGTTAGTGAGGGGACAAGAACTAACCCGAATAATAGCTGAATCAACAGCTCAAGCAGGACCTGAGCTCACGGTTCAGCAGTATCAACTTGAGCATGTTTCCTCAAGGTAGTGGTACAATGATATCATCTACTACATGTTGAACAACAAGTGCTTGCCTCACTTGCAAGGAGTTCAAAAGCATGCCCTCAAATTGAAAAGTAGCAACTATATGCTGCAGGGATCCATCCTTTACAAAAAAAATCATGAGGGAGTGTACCTTCGATGCCTCAGAAAAGGAGTAGAGCGAGTCTTAAAAGAGTTTCATAATAAATTTGGTATTGGACATGGCTCTGGTCCTACTACTCATCAAATCTTATGAGTAGGATACTACTGGTTGAATTTCTTCAAGGATGCCCATAACCATGTTCGCACATGCCATGTATACCAAACCACTGCAACCAAAGAAAGGAATGTTGTTGTCCCGTTGCAACCAGTCTTGGAGGTAAGACC
The DNA here is from genome assembly GCA_007258455.2 of Sequoia sempervirens. Taxonomy (NCBI): domain Eukaryota; kingdom Viridiplantae; phylum Streptophyta; class Pinopsida; order Cupressales; family Cupressaceae; genus Sequoia; species Sequoia sempervirens. The sequence continues at coordinate 264,647,694 of VDFB02000015.1, forward strand.
GTTCACACAATGGGGTCTTGACTTCATTGGTCTGATAAGCCCACCATCTTCTATTGGACACAGGTACATTCTAACTGCCACTGATTATTGTACTAGGTGGATAGAAGTTATTGCTTGTAGGCAATGTACAACAGAGGTAGTTGTTAACTTTCTTGAAAGTTTTATTATAAATGTTTCGGCTTCCCTAATGCTTTAGTTTGTGATAATGGCCATGCCTTTGCCTCACTTAAATTTTCTATTTGGGCCTTCGACTATGGGATTTCCCTTAAGTTTTCATCCAATTACTATCCTCAGGGAAATGGCCTCGTAGAAACAAGAACCTCATCACTGTCATCAAAAAGTTGCTTGACAAGAATCCCAAGGACTAGCATCCCTAGCTTCATTTTTCCCTTTGGGAAAATTGCACACACCACTAGGCCTCCTTGGGAGATTCCCCATTTCACCTTGTTTATGGCCTAGAGCTTGTGTTCTGAATTCACCTAAAAATACCCACCCTTCAATTCATCAATGCCTTTTACAAAGAAGGGGATCATAGAGAAGCTCACTTGGCTGAGCTACTCCACCTAGAAGAAGTGTGTGACTATGTCATTGAAAATTTCACCAAGCACCATAGCGTGGTCAAAAGATGGTTCAATCAACGAGCCAAAGTCAAGGCCTTTAGAATTGTTGATTTAGTCCTATGTTGGGACAAGGCCCATCAGAAGAAAGGGGAACATGAGAAATTCGACAAGCTTTGGCTTGGTTCAGATTGCTGAAATCCTCCGAGATAATGATTTTTGCCTTAGGACCTTAGCCGATGAAGATATCTCATTTCCCATCAATGGGAAACACCTGAAGCATTATTTCCAAGATTAATCTCTTTTGGGCTTCTCCTGTAAATACTTGTATATAGGTTATTTTAGGTGGTTGCTTTTGGTTTTCTTTATTTCCACACTTCGCATCGCTTTTGTCTTTGTTCATTTCCCAACCGTTTTACTTTCATGAGGGTGTCTTTGTGTTCCTGATGCGGTGGTCGTGCTCATTCAATGAACGGTCTACTTTTTCTACTCACTCTTAGTGTTCTCTGGATAATTATTCACTCTTAACTCTTGGCCTCTGATTGCTACCATGAGAATTTTCCTCACTTGAACTCATGCTTGACTTAGAACTCAACCCTTTATTGAATCCTTACACATTCGTCTTGGATCCTGCACAAAATATAATAATTATTTCCAAGGAACTATCTAATGGCTGTTATGAAAGCAAGGCAAGCGAAAAATCCCAAATCTACTTCAGTGACCACTATGGTTCCAATTCTACAGTAAGCTTCAATGCTTACACGATTGAGCAAAAGGAAGTAGTATCAAAAGAATATCAAGAGAAAGAAATAAATCTTGAAAATTAAGCAACCGTGTGGGTGTGCATACAACTCTACCAAGGCTATGGATGCTTGGCTGGTAGTAGAGCAATGTTCATGGGATCATAGCAACAACTTTGTCGAGGCTATGGATGCATGACTAGAAGTGGGGAAATGTCCAAGTTACTTTTGGAGTCAGATGATTAATGTAGCTTGCTTAGCCAAATTTGTAGTCGTTGGTTATAGTCTTTAAGGAGAGGAAATGAATTCACTATTTACTCACACTTCTGAGATGCTTTCGTGATTTGATTTAGTCAAGGGTTTTTTTCTCCTTCGAGTCTCTTAGTTCGCCTTTGGAAACTGACCCCTAGTCTACAAAACCAGAGATTTAGGTTTATGAATTAACATTTATCCTTAGAAAGCTCAGGAGCGTTCTCCATAAGAGTGTCATTTATCATGCCTGTAGCACACACACACTGTTTAGAACAGGCACCCTCTTTCTTTTCACTTCACTGGCTCGCTTTTGTCAAAGCCTCATTTTGCATGCCCTTTGTTTTGTGTCCTAAGTGGTTAGCAAGTCTTAAAGGAATCATTTTGAAGTGACCATGTTTCTCCACCCTCAAATTCTCAAGGCTTTAGGGCTTTGTGGAGTTCCCTTAGCTATTTTCCTTCACTCTTTAGAGCTAGCATCTTTGGAGCCGGGGGGTCCCTCCTCGCAAGTCACTCCATGCGGGTTTCCCCAACCTCCCGGCCATTCCAAACGGCCACTATCCAGCACCCTTCCACCCCGAGGAACCCGCATCCTCTGGTGTCGTTTCATTGTCAAATCTCGAGCGGCTAACTGTTGGATGTCATCCGTCTAGCGGACTCTGCCCTTCCCGCGGTCATTTTGAAATTTATGCCCATTCACCAACCCAAAATGATGTCGTACGAGCATTTATGAGGGGAATTAAATGCACTATTTTCTATAAATAGCCCCTCCTAAGCTATCATTTTCACTTTTTAATTGTTCAAAAAAAGATTCAGAGATCCCTACAAACGCCACCATCACACCCACCACGTTCATTCGCCAATTCCAGGTTGTTACCCATTGTTTACTCGACCTTCTTTGTCGGGTTGCACAGGTAGGCTTTCTGCCACGAACCATGTTTTGAGTTTTCTTTGATTCCCACATAAAATTGCTAAATTTGAAGGAAGAAAACATGAAATTGACTAGATTAAACCTAGGCGCTCAAAACCCATGAATTAAAATCTTAACAAACTTCAAGAATCATACCATGTGTCACTTGCAGAACTCATGGTCACCACGGTTGTTCTTCAACCAGAGCATTCATGCTCTACAGGCCTGTAACCAAGTCAACGTCATTACCCTACCTTGGAAATGCTTTAGATTCAAAACAATGAATGCCCCCATCGGGTCCACCCTAGTGGGAGGCTCCCTTCACTCGACCAGCTTGAACTTGATTCAAATTCCCGAAGCCCAAATGAAGCAATCTTTGGACATACCCACGTCCACATCCGTGGGCATCTGCCTCCAGAGTACCCTTCAAAATTCATCATTCCAAATGGCTATCTAATCATGACCTTCCGGCAAGCGGACCTCGCCCTGTTGATCACCCAAACAAATTGAACTTGGAAAAATACCTAAGCATTGGCTCATCTAACATTCCTCTCTACGGACTTCCGCCTGCGGAATTTCATCTCGGCCTTGTCATTTAAAACGGCTTTCACGGACCGTCTTCCCACCTATCAGGCTCAACCCTCTTACCCATCATCCAAGTCAAAGAGTAGCAACCTAAGAATGCGGGTCATCCTTTGCATACCTCCACTGGCATTTCACCAATGCATGAACAACTACTCAAAAATTAGAAACCTTAGCAGTTGCCTGATCCATGGGTCTTGACCTGGCCTCTACCAATTGTTTTCCTTTGTACATTAACTAATTAAGTTTCAGCCTCCTTGTAGGCCCTACCCCACATACCTCCATTTGAGGGCTGTCGTGGGCTATCTATCATTCCAAACGACATGTGCAAGCCGACCTTCCACACTGAGTCCCGAGCTTTCCAAGTTCGTCTAAGCCCAAAAGCGAAAATAATCAAATGTTAAGCCTTGTGCAGACCATCTCCTGCGGGTGGCTTGTCGTGGACTTCCATTTTTCTCACGTCGTCCCAAAGTGTCCATCGACCTCTGTCAGCTTGCTACACGGAGCCCAACCCTTCCATTGCTCCTTGACCAATAAAAGATAAAGTGAATGTCAAAGCCCTTTGTGGGCCTGACGATGTGGATCTCCTCCAATGTGCCTTCATCTAGATTTTTTCATTTTAAATGACTATTCCCCAGCGTCGTCCCGCATCCCCAAGCCTGCATCATTCCATACATCCTGCACTTCAGCAACAAAGAGTCACCGCCTCCTTAAGCGGTGGGTCCTGCATGGCAGAATACCACCTTTCCAGCACTGTTTCAGTGACTAGGCCCCGACACAACCAGGCAACCTGTTGCACCCGCATGCTTGAAAGATGAGCCTAATGCCTCCAAAATTTCAAATTGATCTCGACCCACGTACCAAAATGGATTGGCCTCCTTGGTGGACCCCACCTCATGACTAAATCTTGATGCAGGTTAGGACAAGTGGGCCGCTGTGCCCTGATTGTCATCCCTTCTACAAAATGGCCACCAGCCTAGGGAAGTCCACACCCCTCAGCCCGAATTGTTGTAACTCCCTCCTATGAAAGATTAATGTCAATATAGAAGAGATGTTAGGATTCTCAAATTATGAATTATATAATGTAACATCATTTTACAAGATTTTGGCTAACTTTCCCATTGTTTTATACTTGAAAATGTTTTCTACTCTCTCTCGCCCGCAGGATATATCGAACTAGGTGTAGGATCTTCGAAGGTGGCCATCAAGAAAGATAAAGGAAAGAAGCCAGCCAAAGCACCATGGGGAAAAGAGGATAAAGATCAAATGAAGTACAAGTTCCAAGGGGAACCCCTCAACTCCAAGGTCACCACAGATTGGAAGGAGATCTCAAATACAAATATCAGACACATAGATATTGATGAATTCAAGCAAAGGATTTGGACCAGCCCCACAACAGAAAATGCCACAAGGATTAGAAGCATTGGATTGGCCAAGGTTGTTAGTTTCCTGCCTACTCTCATTTCTCCCAAGCTCATGATCACTTGCAGGGAGGCCTATCAAGAGGATACGAAAAGAATTATGGACCGAGACTAGATTGTATTAGCTGACCTATCAGCCAAATCAATAGGGAAGACTTTTCATATCCCTACATTCAGTGAGATGGAGGAAGTATCCAAAGAAGACACCAAGGAGATATGGAATGCAGACCTCCTCAAGTGCAAAAAGATCATCAATCAGTACTTGTTAAAAGAAAAGAGGGGAAATGCAACTAAAGTACCCCAAGAGCTCTTCCGTAGCGACTTCTATGAGGATTACCATGACTTGGTAACCCTATTGAGCAGAATTATGGGCCTTTTGACCATAGCCTACTTCTAGGAGTGGATGTTATACTTCGTGGAAGAGATCCTCTGAGACAAAACCAAGTTCTATTGGGAAGGAATAATTTGTAATTGCTTACACGAGAAATTTGTGGTGTGAAAAAGACCTTGCAATTTTACATGACTTCATACCTTGTTTATTTACTATCTAACAAGATGCAATATAGAGGCTTCTTTAGGGCTCCAAATGAGGCTCTAGGTAGGGAATTAAAGGTCTATGAAAGGTACCCCCAACTCCAGTACAATAATTTCAAGAAGGACTACTGCAGAGTTAATGGCACCTTCATAAGCGATGTTATCAGATTGCTTGGAGGTGACTTCGAAAGAAGGGTCTCACATAGTTCCAATGCTTACATCCACTAGTTCAGCTTCTTGTTCATACAATTTCCAAAGTTTACCTATATTCAAGTCGAAGGTTTCTCAAAAACACCATACAAGCTGCCTTGGTATCCAAATGACTGGATAATATTGCTAGAGCTCTCTCGACAGTTGCAGCGTGCACACGCCCTCTTAAGAAGCAAGCATAAGGTGTGGATTCCCTATCCCCTCTCCTTTGTCCAAGGGATGTATGAACTCCACACATCCAAGTATGTAGACCATTCAGATAAAGAATTTTTGGAATATAACCTGGAGCTCTATACTGCCTGGCTGTGGATGGACCCCTACAACAAACTCAGAAAGATGGTCGGGCTGGAACACACCCATGTGCATGATGTTGAGGAATTTTGGGCCAATTGCAAGGATGACAAAGAAGTGTGAATGAGGCACTACATGCACATGACTACGTACTTTTTCAAGAGGGTCAACTTGTTCCTTGTGTCAGATCAAATAGTGGAGGATGAAAATAAAGTGATTGATCCTCGATATGGTGCAGTTGCTAATCTCCCACTACCATTAATCGATTGGAGTGAAGAAGAGGTCAATGACCTCGATATTCTGATGAAGCCAATCAAGGAAAGAACAATAGAATGGATCAATGGGCACATCACCCAATTGAAGCTACAAGCAGTCACCCTGACATATTTGGGGAACTTGAAGATGAGTTGGGATGTGAGACCGATAGTGGGATAACTGCTGCCCTGTTAGGAGAAACTTCAAAATCTTCTCCAGCCACCAGGTTGAGGAAGAGAAAAGAGATGGTTGAACAGTAGCCTAAACCCAAGGTGTACTCGAGAAAATCCTTGGAGGGTGAACCCTCCAAGAATCCAAGGACATCAGGCAGTTTCATAGAGATGTCCACCATCTAGGAGGACCCGCTCCATGAAGGAGAAGAACTAGAGGCTGAACAACCAAATTTCCCACTTGCTGCCTCTACTCTTGCAGTCACCACTACTACTGACATTGCCACCACTGCTTCCCATTTGCCTGCTTCTCAGGTGATGGTTGCCACTTCTCTGCCCATGGTGGACATCTCAGTCCACCTTGCTTCCACCCCACCTACTACATAGGTAATGACAATAGACTTCTCCTCTGCCACTACTTCCTCGCTCTCTTCCTCATCCATGTCTCCATTGTGATCTCTTCCATTGACTACAGCAGCTATGTTGATGCCTACTCTATCACTCCCGGAAGCCTTCACCTACCACATGCAGAATATCCCAATGGAGCTGTCTGGGGTATTAATGAGCCCGAAAATACAAGTTGCCTTGGTGCAAATAGTTGCAAACCTTCCTATCCATACTCCTCCAACTGAACCACCATAAATGAAAGCAATAATGCAAATATTAGAAGAGTTGGAGAGGCAAGAAAGAGAAGCAACAAAATAGATGAAGGAAGAAGCAGATGACTACCATGAGCATCCTGAGTACCAGCATCTAGTGATTGATAAAGTGGTGCATGAAGGAGAGGAAGAAGAAACACAGTAATATAAGGAAGACACTAAAGAGTCAAGTACCAAATATATTATGGAAACCTTTGACCTAGAGCTCGAGGAGGAATTGGCTCAGCAACTCAAGAATGTTGGAGAAGATATAGAGAGACAACCCTACGATGAAGAGAAGGATGTAGAAAAGGAAATGGAGGAAGACACCAATACAACAACTGGGGAACAAAATAAAATTCCCGAGCATGATAAGGAGATGCCTCTGTCAAAAGAGAAAGAAGAAAGCCTAAAGCATGATGAAGAGGTGTCGCCTCAGCATGAAGAAGAGGAAAATAAAGAAGAAGATAAACCCGAGGAAGAGAATGAAGCCCAAAAGAGCCCAGAAATGGAACATCATGAAGAACACAGGCATGACCAAGAAGAAGAGAAGACCACTGACGGGGAGGACAACCCCAAAGAACATGCAGTTGATGAATCCCCAGGAAAGAAAATAGTATTCATCCAGAATTTTGATGAAGAAGAGGGAGAAAGGATGGAACATGAGGCTCCGGGAAACAAAGAAATTGAAATCCAACATGCTCACAAAGAAGAAGATGATCATGAATCACCAAAAGGAGAATCTTAGATGCCTTAATGGCTTGAGAAACAATTGAAGAAGAAAACCCCAGCCCTAAGGGACCCAAAGGCAAGGTTGGAGGCCATCTTGGCTCGAGCCCAAATAAGCACAAAGAAGGAAAAGAGGCCAAAACTCAAATCTCATCTGACAATGGATGCATCAGGATCCAAGACTGTACAAATAGCCACTCCAGTTGTGGGAGAAGCAGGGGTAAGTTATAATATTTCAAACCTTGATCTAGGAATGGCCACGAGGGAGCAAAAAATTGACCATCTTCAAGGGTCTGTTGCCACTATTGTGCACTAGATGCATAAGGATAAGACTTCCAAGGAGGAGTTAAAAGCACAAGTGGTGGATCTGACAGCTTACATTCAACAGTGGTCATCAGTTGAAGAGCTCCCCACCACATCCTCGACACCACCACAATTGTTGTCCAAGGATCGCATTGATAAGTTGGAGAAAAGAAAGAATTGGCCAAAGGCCACAGAGGATTAGTTCCAAAAAGTCCTCCATAATGGAAACATCAGTGTTATTTGTGCTACTAGGATAGAAAACATGTTCCTGGAGGTGAAAAAGATACTTGAAGGGATAAGGAAGTTCTACACCAATTTCCTAGAGCTATACAGAATCACGTATCCTAAGCTTGAGGTTGTTCTCAAGATATTTGATAAATCTTGGGAGGAGTTTGCTCTGGTAGAGGGTGACCATTGGCTTGTAGAGACATGGAAGCTGAGCCTAGATCATAGAAAATAAGTGTTGGAGCGAGTGCTTCATGAAGTGGAGCTTCATCTTGACTGGGTTAAAGAAATCAAGACAGACTATGGAGAATATCTGACATTGATGACAGATCTTGATGTGCCCGCCAGTGAGCTGGACCCAGAGAAATTGAAGCAATACTTCCACAAGAAAATGGAGAACGGGACCGCGAATGCACTGACACCGAATTTCATTGGTTTTGTTGCACGAGCCTTCGCTCAATCTGAGCAGGTAGTAAAGAACATGCAAAAATGTGACAAAGACTGGGATGAGATTACAAGCAAATCTAGGAAATTAAATTTCCAAGTGATCTAGTCAGATATATTGCAATGGAATAAGCTCCAGGCGTTGATCATAAAGTTTGTGGAATACGCCATTATGAAGAAAAGTGAAGGAAATCCCATAATTGATGATGAGTTCCTCACCAAGTAGCTACAGAAAAAAGGAAATAAGCTAGAATACAAAAGAGCTACAGTGCTACTCACTAGAGGACAAAATAGGCTAAATGACAAGGCTATAATTTTAAATTGTAATATATTTGGGGGTAGGTGAAACCCTAGTTTGTAGTGGATCTTGGTGACACAATGAAAATCAATCTTGGCCATTCATTTTGATTTTTAGACACTATAAATAGGGGGTCTCCCCTTATTTTCAAGAGAGAGTTAAGTTGTTGTAATGACATGTTGTTGGAAGGTTAATAGAAATTCATTGAATTTGGTGGATTCTTGAGTTCCTTTGCATGTTTCATGATTCTTCTTCTCTTAGTTAGTGAATTTGAGGAGATTAACTTTACTATTCTATGAATTTTAGCTTGCTTTAGTAGATTAGTTAATGCTATGCATTGATACTGAAGAATTCTATTGTGTGTTGGCAACCTTCCTTGTCCGTACTTTTTATTGTTTATTGATGGTAAATAGCTGTATAGAGTTAGTTTGGGCATAAATTGAAAGCTGCACTAAATTTCTATCTTTTATTCATGCTAATGGTGAATGAATGGTTGAAAATTTGCAGTCCTTAGAAGCTTGCACTAATTTCATGAGATTTTGAAGCAATCTGGTTAAGTGGAACTTAGTTTTGGGAAGGCTATCTGCAGTAGGGTCCTCCATTATCACTATTCATTGCTAGTTTCAGGTTTAGGAACTTCTCCCTCCACCTTCCCTTCTTTCCTTTTTTTTAGTAATGAATTTTAACAAGTTTCATTACACATTGTAAAGCCAAATCCAAAGCTAAAATAGGAGTTTCATACTACTGTTTCAACCTACAGCAATTGTGCAATCACTTTTCCATCTTAAGAACTCCATTGGAAGACCCAATTCTACTCCAACTTAACTCACATATTTTTTCCCTATGATTACCAGCAAGATCACATTAAAACAACTGAGATATTCCAAGCAAGTCATAACCTGACACCCAAGAGACCTTGGGGTAATTTTCAGCAACTTGTTGTAGGAGATTTCCTTTCAAGAGAGGTAGTGCACCTATGCACTTCCTGTGTTGAGAAAGTGTTAAAACACCCATCAACAAAATGCTTCTGAGATACATGCATATACTTATGCATCTAATATAAAGGAGGGGAAATAACCCCTAACTTATCCTAGAGATGCTCAAAAGTATCTTTTAGAAGATCCTTTGTGAAAATATCAACAACCTGATCCTTAGTAGGCATTTACTACAACTTCACCTCATTCTCTGTGTTGGCATATTGTTATCCTTAATGTTAAAAGGAGAGATCAACAATGAAATGGAATTGATCCTAAAGGGAAGATTGTTGGCTAATGACAAAAGGTGTCATTGATCCAAAAAGGAAGTTCAATGGTGTGCTTGGATGCCTTGAAGACCAGCGGATCAATGTCTGGAAGAGTTGGTGCAGAATATTGGTGAAAGAAGCATGTTTCTATAAATGTTGCAAAATTTCTCAAATTTTGTATTATTGTCATGCAATATTTACATGATATTGCAAAAGGTTCTTCTAGGTGTTTGAAAGTGAAAGAAAAAGTATAGATTTGATATGGGTCTTTTGAGAGCTTCTCAAGAACATAAGTTGCAAGCCCAAAGGATGATGGATTTCCTCATAATGGAATTTTTTGTACTCTTAGATAGTTTTAGGGTTTATTAGATAAACCCTAGGTCTATCAGTTATGGCTCTTAATCAGGATATCTATTTTGATGTTGACTGTCTATCGGTGGTAATAGGTCACAACTTAAGCCTTTGGAATCATTTCATCACTAGCCCTCTCAACTTGCTTCTCAGTCAATAGTTTATGTGTGCATCACGACCAGTCTTCATATCGCTATTGTGAAGCCAAAGAAAGTTATGCTTTTCACGATACATTATGTGTTCATGATGAAGATTTTATGGTGTATGTTGATGCATATAAAATTGGATGACTATCACCTTATTCCCTCACATCATGCTTTGGTGTCTCTTACATAGAGGTGTTTGTGTGATATGTGATGAATGGATGAGATTAAATGAAATAAATCCAATGGCTATAGCTTTAGTCCTTCACATCACGCTTATGACTTCAAGGAAGATATGATTTTCATGATGGGAAATGAGTGGAAGATAATGGAGTATGACATCACCCTAGATAGATGGTAGAACATGGTTACATTGCATAAAGCCTTCACATCATTGTAATGGAAGTCAAAGGTTAATTGCTTTAGCAATGAGGGATGGAGTTTGATCAATGAAAGTGATCATGTCAAGGAAGATCAACGATTCCCACTAGCCCATGGAACCTATGGTAGGACCCTATCCATGCCTTACAAGGGAGCAGGGAATGGTGGAGATCAAATAGTGTTTTGATCAGATGGAGAAAAAAGTACCTAGTGGGTCCTAAAGATGCAAGCTAAACATGTGGTGACATATCACTTGATCACTTCAAATCATTATTGTGAAGAAAAGTGATAGGATGGTTTTCATGATGATCGATGGACATTGAGAGCTAGTGGAAGATGACATCTACAGTGTATAGGTAGCAGAGTTTTATTGCATCACTTAGTTGTTTCATATCGCAGTTATGAAGTTGAATAAAGAAAGTATTTGTATGATGGGAGTTGAATGGATGAAAGTGTGACATGGAATAAGGTGATGTCATGATGGCAGGTGGCAAAATATGATTACATCAATCAAAGGCACCTTATCGAGGAGAAGGATAAATATCAGCAAGACCAAAATGATAGTCCCTTTGATACAATGATGGCACTAGACAATGACCTTGGTGGGACCCAATAGGGAGGTAAAGATGGTGAATGGTGACATATGAGGACAAGTGGGGGTGTTTGATTGACTAGAATGTCAACTCACATAGATGATGGTTGTTGAACAGTGCTAACAAGGATGACATGTGGATAGTGGGGACCACCCACTTGATAGGAGCTAGTAGTGTATGTGTCAACATGTCCAGATGGTGAAGATTGATTGCTCGATAGACTAACTCACATCATTATTGTGAGTTATGTGGCGATGATGTGGACAACAATAGGCAACAACCCACCAGTCCATTGAGAATCAGTGGGACTATTGTTAGAGCTTGTGTGGTAGTGGGATTTGGACGCATGTCTTGGTGGACCTCGACCATGGTAAGTGGTATATGAAGGAGATCAAAAGGCAGAGATCTAATAGTGATCATCAGTAAATAAAGATCAATAGTGCATATTTAAAGTATACAATCTAATAACTATTTTTTAAAGGTGTCGAGATGAACGGAGATCTAGAGGATCATGGCGCGAAGACACAGGATCAACGGCCCAAATTCAAAGATGAAGATACACAATGACTAAGTCTATGTAAATGAGGGTTTCGACTATAAATCAACATTGTGAATGAATTTAATTTATTCAACCGCACCTGTGACCATTGTCGATGAATATTTGATCTGCTAAGTGATGCCACAAATTGTTAAGACAATGAAGATCAAAATAAGATCGATTGAATAGAGTTTAACATTCAATGCATATGTGATTCTATGGTTTTGTAGGATGTTATTCTTAGCAAATTCCCTATGATAGAATTTAATGTTGTGAGGTTCAATGTAGAGGTATGGCGTGGAGTAAGATATCTGGTAAAACCTGACAATTGTTGCTAGATGACCTAGATGGTAATGCAAGGCTCGAGATGAATAGGAAGCTTGTTGGTGAAGATAGAAAGTGTTGGTAAACCCTAACAAAATATTCTAGATAATCTGAAAAGGGGTAAGAATCTTGAGGTAGTTATTGTGGATCGATGAAGAAAAGAAAAAGAAGACAATCAAAAAAAATTCTATGTAGAAGTTGCATCTACTGTATGAGAATTGTGTGAGAATAGTCTATAGGGGTAGAAAGGGTAGAATAGAGTCATGTATTGTTGATAATGTAGTAGAGGAAGCGTGATGAGAGATTAGTGCAACAAATAAAGTATGAACATTCTGAATGAGTAGAACCCAAACAAAAACAGAGATTCAGATCTGGGTTAATATTCAGAGAGTAGAACAAAGAATGTTCTAAGTGTAGAGGATAAGAGATTGCAGAGCAGAGGGGTGTGTTACTAAGATTGTAGCATCAATAACAAAGAGTAAGTTGTAGAGATTTCAAAAAAGTATTGTGCAGTTACAAAGTAAGTTGCAACAAAGTATTGTGCAGTTGCAAAGTAAGTTGTAACATTGAATTGTAAACAAAAATGTATTTGTCAATGTAAATCTGATTGGTGGGTGCCATTAGATAACTTTGTTGGTGCTCAGTGTTGGGGATTGGTTTCTCCTTGGAGTTCGTGCTCCTAAATCAGGGAGTTGGTGCTTCCTTAGGGTTCGTTCCCTTAAACATTGTAATAAAATATTTGATTGTGACGTTGGATTTGAGCAGTAGACTCAATCAACATTTGTCACATGGATCTTGGGTTTTCCATGTATATCATGAGTTATGGGCTTTTGTGTGTCTATGCTTATCTCTCTGCTAGTTTAGTAAATCTGCATAAAGAGCTAAAAGGAATTATTATGTAGTATTGATTAAGGGCTTAAGAAGCTAGTATGCACAAAAGATTTTAAGAGATAATTTTTAAGATCTACTAGTTCACCCCCCTCTTAGTAGATTGTTTTGTTCTAACAATTGGTATCAACACCCCAGGTTCCCTAGGAGAATCTTATCAGCTTGGGTAGATCTTGGTAAATGAACACAATAATGGCTAATCAAGAAGGCTCATATGTAGAAGAAGTACTTCTCTTTAATGGATTGGACTATAAGTGTTGGAGCAATAAAATGAAGACACAACTAGAGTTTTTAGTGTCTGATGTGTGGATGTTAGTTGATAAGGGATATAAGGTCCCTGCTACACCTCCAACTACTGAGGATGAAAAGAAGGCTTATCAAGACAATGCTAAGACAAGGTTTGAAACTCTAATGGGATTGCTAAGATTTATGACTACCAAAGTTATACAGTGTCAAACTGCACATGATACATGGAACGAGTTAAGGAGGATGTACGAAGGTGATGATAGTAAGGTTCATACATATGGAGGCAAGTCTGAAACTATGAAGACAAGGGAAGATGAGAATACTGTAGATACATCCATAGGAGATGTTGCAGCTATAAGGGAGAAGGTAGAAGCATCTACTTTAGGATTAAAAGAGTCCAATAAGGAGGAAATTGATTTCATTAGAAGATTGAGAAGAGACTCAAAAAAATACAGAGGTAAGCTACCCCTTAAAGGTTTTAACTTTGGTAGAATAGGTATTTTTTCTGCTAAATTCCCTCATGATGAAGAGGATAACTTTGAGAAAGAAGAGGTCAGTAAAAAGAAGAATAAGAAGAATCTGCACATAAGAAAAGAATATAGGTTATTTGATGTTAGTGGAAGCTCAGATGATGTACATGAAAGTTCCTATGAGATTGAGGGAAATGAATCCTCATTTATGGATTTTGGAACAACTTCTAATGAAGAAGTTGAAATGTCTAGTGAAGAAGAAGAAGAAAAAGTTGACCTTGAAGGCAGACTCATTTGTGCTCTAGATGAGATTAAAGGTTTGAAGAAGGAAAATGAAGTTCAAAAAATAAATGCACAAAAGGAGATAGAGATACTAACTAAAAACCTTGAAGATTTTGACAAAATTATAGTTAGTTTGAAAACACAAGTTGAGGAAGCTAAAAGGATAGAAGATGTAGTCAGATCTGAACTACAGTCTAAATCAGATGAGTGCATGAAGTCAGAGGCATAAATTGTTTCTCTAAGAAAAGAGTTAGAAAAGGATAAAGAGCATATTGACAAGGGCCTAAAGTTGAAGGGTGGCTCTGAGATATTAGATGAATTGGTAAAATCACAAAATCCATCAAAATCTAAACAAAATTTTGGCCTTGGATTTGAGAAAGGAAAGAGTCTTTTTACCGGTGCTTCTGCAAAATTATATGATAGATTTAGAGTAGAAGAAAGATGTTGCTCCAAGGAAAATAACTCTGGAGATGGGAAACCACTTAAGGATGCTACCGCTAAGTTGAAGAAGCCTGCAATAGATAAGAAGATGGAAAAACCAATCCTTGGAAAATTGAAAAAGAAGTAGCATAGCAAGGGAACTGATGCAGAAAGATTCACAAGGATGAGACATGTCAAGATTTCAAATCAAAGAAGACCACCTCATCCTGTGCAAAGAAAAGATATGACCATGTATTCCTCACTTTTCTATGGTTAATGTTATTCATGTAATTAGTTTGGTCATAAGGCCTATGAGTGTAGAGCTACACCTAGAAGAGGCACAAAATATATGTATAGCATTTCATTTGCTCCTATAGTAAACATAAATGTAATGTGCTATAATTGTAATAACTTTGGTCACACATTTAAGAGGTGTAGATTAAATTGTGTAAGACCAATAGCACATTATGAAAGAAATAATCAGACCCCTAGAGTGAAAAATGATTCACATATACTTGAGAAGAAGACTGACAAGAAAGAGAAGTAGCACAAGAAGGTGTGGAGAGTGAAAGGTCAGCAAGCAGCACTCAATGTGGTTGCTCCTACCTTACATCGTTAAATATTAGTGGTCGGGCATGAGTCCAGGCAGAGCTAAATTGGTATCTTATTCATCACTAGAAATGAAAAGGAGATCAAGTCAAGTAAAATAAGTTTTACAAATTTCTAATGACTTGATGGTTGTAGATGTATGGTCATAATCTTTCTCTTTGAAATGCTTGTCAAAGGGGAAGAACATTCATAGTTGAAGGAGAAGGTAGTTGTGCAAGTTCTCTATTGAGATAAATTCTCCTTGACTACAAGAAGAGGAGATATGTCTGAGGGGGAGTTGTTCTATAAATTCACTCACAATTGCTTTTGTTAAAATTGATAGAGTGGTTCCAATTGGTGTTAGACCATTGTGAATAGGTACAGAACAACTTAGTTGGTATAGAGCACAAAGTGAAGCAAGTGCTCAAGTATGCAAGAAGTAAAGAATGGAGCAAGGTCTAAGGGGGGGTTCTTAAAAGTGTCAAATTAATGTTATACTTGATACAGTGTAGTCTAGAATATCAAATGGTGTAAAGAATAAAGTATGAACATCTGAAATTAGTATCAAATCTGATTGATTTAGAGCATTTACTGTTGGAATTGCAGTCAAAGGTTGAGAACAACAATTGGTATGAGAGCATAAATTGGTATCAAGTGGTATAAGTCAAAGAGGGAGAAAAAGTCATTTTTTCCCATGCTAAGGAGAAGTAATGATTGTCATAGCATGGTGACCTGAGACAAGACATTCAAGAGTGTGACCCTTTTCCATTGATTTCAAAGGGGGAGAAAGTTGTCCAAATGCTCAAGAAATTGAGCATGGGAGAAAAGTATGCAATGCTCATAAATATGGGCATGTTGGAGTATGGACAGACATTGAGAGGGGGGGTGAATCAATGTCTAATAGATAGACCAAAAATTCAAACCTTTTAAACTTCAACAAAAACTTTTAGTTCAGATGTCCTTTCGACAGAGCAAAGTAATTACTTTGAAAGCATTCATGAAAGAGGTAAACAAAAATATGACAACTTTGACTCAGTTCTTTTAGACAACTTATGCCAATATAACTTGTGTGAGATATCTTGCACTTGCAAAATATGTGACTAACATTGTTTAACAATCAGAGCATGATGAAAAAATAGGTACAACTCATAAGATTGTGTACATGAATACCAACATCATTGAATCATCTTAAGACCATCAGATTTCAATGTGGCTTTATGAGACACTGTAACAACTGTGCAACTAAATGACATATGATAAGCATTGAAACAATAGAGAGCTCCAATACATTATGACAGATTGAAACATACCAACCTTGAACTATGAAACTATGAAAGAACATGTGAAGTGATAGACTAAAGACTTTTCACCATAACATGTAAAACATGAGTTGTTAAACCAGTTTGCAACATATGACTGTGAAAATACTTGTAACAGTAGACTACATTAGCATTGTTGGAATAAGAACTGATAATAGACATTAATGCATCTGATAACTTATGAAAATAAGATATAGACATGAAAGACAATCACACAAAGACTCATCACATAACACATTATATGTCTTGAGTGGAAAACCCTCTTGGGGAATAAAAACCACTCAAAATTATATCATGTTATTCAGATAGAGCACCAACTCTACAAAGTTCAGGAGCACTAACTCCATACAATTCAGAAGCACCAACTTCAAAAGTTTCAAGAGCACCAACTCCACAAATTTATAGGAGCACCAACTCCAAAGTTACAGGAACACCAACTCCACAAAATCCAATGTATATAATCAAACAGTGTTCCATCAATACCCTAGTAATGCAAATTAGCATTCCTAGTCCCTTAATAGAAGACTATGAAAAATGATTTTCAATAAGCACATAGGAGAATGTTATATAAGACTAATAACATCTCGAATTGACACATCAACTAATATTACTGTAACAGATTACAAAATAGTTTTCAATGTAAACATTGTTACAAAATCACTTTTTCAGGATTTTCAAGACTAAACATTGTATTAATACATCTAAAAATTTCTCACAAAATGTATGTCTGTTGTTTTCCTCTTCAATCCACTGTCACTGACAAAATGTTGTCATTTTATAATCACTGAATGCAGTTTCAACAACTGTAAACCAAATAGGGTTAGGGCTAAATGGAAAAACCCTAAATAATCCTTACAAATATCACCACAATTAACAAAGTTAACAAACTATTTCAGTTATAGCCCATGCCTTTAAAAAAAACATTAATTTCCTTTACTCATTTGCTTCAAGAAACAATTTTCAACAGAAATAATAATTGTTTTCAATGAAAAACCAAACTACAAGACAAGTCTCAAAACTTGATAACCATCCAGCTAAATGAAGCCAACTGCCATTCTCATTCCTTTTTCCAAATACCCGCACTTACAGATTTTCTCAAGCTTAAAACATTCCATATGTCGGCTAAGCTTATACAGTGAGCTAGCTTTCAAATCCACAGTATGTCGACTAAAGAAATCAAAGAATTTGCAAACCACAAAAAACCATGGCGGCTAGGGTTACAAACCCTAATCAAGCATAATGAAATGGTTTTTACAAAACAACATAATCATCTCAAACCGAACAATCACAATAGCTTTGCATCCAAAACAATCAAATAACATGTCTACACCAAATTCCAACTATATAAACAATGTTACCAGCATAAATAACTATGTACCAAGGTATCAATTATGCACTTCTCAAGAAGTTTTGTCACTTGCAAGGTAGCATCTACAACATCAAAAGTATTATGAGCTTCTCCCCCTATTTGAGATAACAAAGAAAATCTCTTCCAAGCATGGTACTGTCATAAAACATGATACTATTCAACATCTATCACAATGTCACAAGAATCTACACAAGCTTAAAGCACACTGTGAGAAAAACAAATCTCAAGATACTCTTACCAATTATCCTTGCTCCTCCTTTGTTACTTACTTTTCATGGATATCATAAGCATAAACAAGATCACATCATTTTAAAAGTCTTAGAAAAAGATTCATAATCATAAACAAGTTGATCATTATCTTGGCAAGCACTGGTGTCAGATTCCTTCTTACTCCAGAACAAAAAATTCCATTAAGCAGCTGTTTAACCCAGGTGCAAACATGTTAATCATTATCTTGACAAGCACTGGTGTCAAATTCTTTCTAAATTGTTTAAAAAATTGCACCCAATTTTTAACCCAAAACCAATTATTTAAAAGCAATCACAATAGCTTTGCATCCAAGTTTCTTTACTATTGCATCAATATCTATAACAGGACCAGGTTTGAGGGTTTTGGTAGACTTGGGGTAATGTTCTCAATAAGTTGCATTGTTTTCAATAGTCAAAGTATAGTAGCCTATTTTCCACAGTGACGATGCTTTATTTTTGGATGATGTTATGTGGTTCTCAGTCCTAGTAAAGTTTGGTAGGTGATTTAAAGGTTGAATGCATGATAATTGAATGTTGTAGTAAAGGAACACAGATTTTATGATTGTTCATTTCCTAAAATGTATATCAGTCAAAGAAAGAACGTCATACATTGTCAAAAAGTGGTACTATGATGAAGTCATAAGCAAGTGCAATTTTTAATAAGTATTGATGCAATAGTAAAGAAACTTGCTTTGCTTAGTAAAATGATAATGATGTAAAAAGAATGTGCAAAACTCTAATGTGCTTGATGAATTTCAGTGGTATCAAGTCACAAGTATATTTTATTTGGCAATATTCATGGTGTTTCTTTATGGTTCACAAGCTGAGTTATTTGACGGCTTAGAGTTGCTTAATACATTCCAAATTGCTTGATCTTGTGTTGATTCTAAAGGATAGTTGTCATGATGATTGGTGATATATGGTCTAGTGGTGGTGCTCGTATCAAATGATAAAATGAGCAAGTGGCAGCTTCATGATATTATTGGTTCAAAAATACCTATTAGACACAATGTTATGCCTCTGCCTAATTATCATACCAAACTTCCAAGCTTTCCAAGGTCCAGTTAGTATACGTTGCAGTATTAATGTCTAACAATTTTTCGCAAACAATAATTACTCAAACTGTATTCAGTGAACAACATTTGACTTTGAGCAAGTTTCAATACTTAACCTTGTGAACATGTATTTATTTTTCCCTATCTGGGAAGCGATAACATTCTTCACAGTGTGCATTTCCAATGGATCTAGATGTGAGATTGGTGTTCTTGGACAGAGTTATGACTATTGGTTCTTGGTGCATAAAAAAAGTAGCAGGTGTCAAAAGATTTTTTTTTGTTTTGGAGTAAGAAGGAATCTAACACCAGTGCTTGTCAAGATAATGATCAACTTGTTTATGATTATGAATCTATTTCTAAGATTTTGAGAATGATTTGATCTTTTTTATGCTTATGATATCCATGCCAAGTAACAAAGGAGAAGCAAGGCTAATTGGTAAGAGTACCTTGAGATTTGTTTTTCTCACAATGTGCTTTAAGCTTGTGTAGATTCTTGTGACATTGTGATAGATGGTGAATAGTATCATGTTTTATGATAGTACCATGCTTGAAAGATATTTGCTTTGTTATCTCAAATAGGGGGAGAAGCTCATAATACTTTTGATGTTGTAGATGCTACCTTGCAAGTGACAAAACTTCTTGAGAAGTGCATAATTGATGCCTTGGTACATGGTTATTTATGCTGGTAACATTGTTTATATAGTTGGTATTTGGTGCAGACGAGTTATTTGATTGTTGTGGATTCAAAGCTATTGTGATTGCTCATGAGATTAACACAAGGAGATATATGACATAGAGTTATTTGATTATGACTAAAGTAATAATATGTTGATAGTCTTTGATTCTTGATTTCTACTTTCAGATGAATATGTGTTGCTTGGACTTTCAGTTGTTTATATTCAAGGCATCTCACATTCTCTTCTTCCATTCTTTGTCATTGAGGAAAAAAGGGGGAGAGATGATATTTGTTTTTCCATCAAGGACAAAGGGGGAGTTTGTTGGATTTCAGTTGTTTTGTGGTTTGTCCTTGATGTCAAAATTGATTATGCAGTGCTTTGGAATTCACATTGATCTCTCATATGGATGATTTGCAGTTACATGTTACAGTTACAGGTATTTGATTTAGATATTTGATATATATACATTTGTTGAGGCTGACACTATTTATTACTTGTGTTTCAGCAGTTTGCCTTCTCAAAGACTACATGTCACAGTGATTGCCATAGGTATATTTAGCAGGTATATTCAAGTTGACTTTAAATGATATATTATTGCATTGTCAATCTTAAGCTATTGCACTATTGTATTGTTTTAAGGCATTCATGAAGTTTTGACCTGATCATTAACGTCACAATATGAATATGGTGATATCAAAAAGCAGTGGTTGGTATATTGAATGGTTGTTTATAATTCAACATTCTTTGTCTCACCTTGATAGACTCAGGGAACAGCATTCAAAATAGGTTGGCCAATGCTTGGAATATTTTTGTGTCACTTATTTATGGGCTCTTGATGCAATTATTTATATGTGCTTGACATATATGCATCAACAATGTTAATGGGAATAGAACTCTAACGGTGGCATCATTATTCTCTATGATCTAAATTCTAAAAGCATTGAAGGTCATGTCATTTGGCATTGTTATCCCCTGAAGTTGCACCCTGCTGAACCTGATGTCCAATGCCTCAGTGTAACATTGGAAGACATCCAAAGATGTGGGTTTCTTGTAAGCAGAGGTCAACCTCCAAAGAAGGTCAGCTTCCTTTGGTGTCACCTAAACTAATGATCTTGTAAAGGGAAAAGGGAGAAGGAGTACATGAAAATCAAACTAAACTATGGTCATACACCAAAATGATAAGAACAGTGAGATACTCTATTTGCACTTGAATACTGACGATGAACATAAGATTACACATCAACTTCTGTAAGTCTTCCACTAACATTTCACAAACAGGTTCGACTCACACACTTTTTTTGGAGAGGAAAGAAAGATTTTCACAGATCAAAATCTATGTGTGACTAAATGAACACAATTTGTAATTTGTATAATGATACTTTTGCAAAGGAAGGCATGAAACACAAGATAAAGTTATGTAGGAATGAAAGAAATTCACAAAAATAACTTGATCATGAACCTAAAATGCACAACACTCTGTAGGAACAAGATGGAAATCTGAACATCAATAGTCACCAAGGCAAACTTTATACATCATGCTCCAAAATGAGTTACAGAAATCTACTAATCCGAGAGAGGACTGTAGAAGTCACAGACTTCAGAAAAGCATAAGGAGAACTCTCTTACAAAGAGGCAAAAAATGCCTTATATACAAAAGTAAGGTCGGCCCCTAAGGGCTTACAAAATATCAGTCTACCAAAATCTGCTCATAGATCTTTTGATGAAATTAGTGTTGCACCCTACATGTCCTTGTTGTCGATGTCGGTGAAGAAAAATTCTTGTAGAAGCCTTCTTGATATTTCTGCAACCACCACATTCACTTCTGCTCCTCGTGTTGATCTTTGAATTCCCTCCAGTTGAGCTGCTTTGAATGCTCTTGAGCTCACGTTGCTTTTCCTTTTGTTAAGCACCTTCTCCCTGGTCAGACCGCCACGGCTCACCCTTAGCTTTCTCTAATTGGTTGAGCCTACTCCACGTAGATCTTCGAGTGGTCAAAAACTCCTTCAGTCAGAATTGCATCTCAAGAAGAGACTGGAAGTGTCTCACCGATGCGATTATGTGTCTCTGTAGCTATCGGCATATCATAGAATAGTCGGTGAGAACTCATGCCACAGGAAATATACTATTAGCGAGCCCATTTCATGGTCGGGGAGACTTCCTTTAGTTGGGGAGACCTTCTATCAAGCCCCCATGCCCTCAGCGAGCACATCCATGTTGGAAAGACATTACCGAGTCGGCAAGACCTCATGGCGAGCTCATTTCATTTACCCCGAGCTCACTCTTCTCCTCTAGGCTCGAGCTCCTTCGGCTTTCGGTGAGACCTTACCGGGTTGGCAAGACCTCATCTCGATGGCTTCAACTCATGGTGAGCTACTTTTCAGTCAGCAAGACATCCGTGTGTCGGTGAGACGTTTTACCAAAGGCAAAACGTTACCCTGAGGCCCTTCATCTTCAGCAAGAGTTGATTGATGTCACCCCGAACGCACGCCACTCCACCGAGCTCTGCATTCCTTTTGCCAAGACATTTTCAAGTTGGCAGGACCTCATAGCGAATCCCCATAGTCATACCGATATCTGCTTTTGTCGCTGAGTCACCCTCCATTCACCGAGACCTCTTGTAGACTTCCTTTTCCTTCGGTGAACTCTTCATTCGACAAGACACCCGACGAAACCCTTCGTTATCGGTGAGACATTGGCCTATCGGCCAGACCTCCCATCGGGCTCCTTAACTCTCGGTGATGAGCTACTTTCTCTTCGATTGGGAAGACATTATTCCTTTGCAAGACATCATCGCAAAACTGCTTTCCTTGGCCAAGACCACTCCACTTCAGCAAGAGTTCACCCCGTTGGTGAGACATCTTGGCGAGATCACTTTTCTCTCGGCGACCTTCCTTCGTGTCGCTGAGACTTCTTTATCGCCAAGACCCTATATCAAAGTCTCCCTACTTCGCCGAAAGTTCACTAGAGTTCGGGGAGAGCTTGCTTGATCGACAAGACTTCCTGTCAACACCACCCCCATCCTTTGTTGCTGAGACATTCTCAGGTCGCCAAGACCTCACCACGACCTCAAAATGCTACATCGAAGACATCCCCCAGGTCAGCAAGACATCCACTGGTCGCTAAGACCCTATGCCAAAAGCCAAATCCTTCGGTGAGTTCCTTCCTTTTTGTCAGCAAGACACTGCTGTTTTGGTAAGACCTCTCACCGAGCCTTAAATCTTTGGGCGAGCCCATCTTATTATTGGAAAGACCCCATCTTTTCGGGAAAACATCTCACCGAAGAGGAAGCTTTATGCTGAGAACTCCCCAGTGAAACACTGTCGGCGTAACCCTTGACAGTCGCTGAGACATCATGCCGACTTGACTTTCCTTTTCCTTCAACAAACTCTTCATTCGGAAAGACACCCGGTGAGACCCTTCGTTAACGGAAAGACATTCTTGATCGCTGGGACATCACTGCGAAGGCTTCCACTCTTGGTGAGGCCTCCTTTTTATCTTCGGTGTGACCTTAATCCTTCGGCAAGACACTTTTCCGAAGGTAATATCCTTTGCCGAGACCCTTGCTTGTCGTTGAGATATCATGCCGACTTGACTTTCCTTGGGCGAGACCCCCTCTCTCCGCCAAGACCTCTTGAGTCACCGAGACATCTTGTAGAACTCAAACCTTATGCTGAGAGCCTTAGAGTAGGGGAGACCTTGTGACTTCGGCGAGACCCCTTGGCGAAGCTTGTTTGCTTTGCCGATGCCGCCTGACTTCGGTGAGACCTCTTCCGATCGGTAATACCTCCTACCAAAACCCGCACACATATGCCGAAGGGTTCCTGCTTTGCTTTGTTGGCTAGACCCGATGCATTCGCTAAGACTTCTCTCCAAAGAAAAGAACTTCCATTGAAATGAATATCCTTTTGTCGATGGGACGATGATCGATGTCTTGCCAATAGGGACCTGTAGGTGAATCCCACTCACCGTGACATTCCTGGGGTCTTGGCGACTCTCTCCTTAGACGATTTTCATGCCAAACCTGAATAAGGCAGGCTTCTTAACTGAGTTCCCTGTGACCTAGCATCAGATTCATGACTTTTTCCCTAGGCCGAATGCTCCATTTGGCCTTCTTGAACCTGTTAAACACAATTTGCCTTGCCTGATTGAGCCTGAGGGTGAAAATTAGGTAACAAGCATATTTAACATGTGCAAGGTGATCAACATTATTGATATTATCATTTGGTTTTGATTGATGTCGGCATTTTTAGCAAAGGATATTCTTTACAAAATATACTAGATTTCAAATGTTTATCAATGATTGTTATCCTTGAAAGCGATGGACTCCAAAATATTATCAATTTTGAGTGCAATTTGAGATGATTATGTTGTTTGTAAAAACCATTTCATTATACTTGATTAGGGTTTGTAACCCTAGCCGCCATGGTCTTCTGTGGTCTACAAATTCCTTGATTTCTTTAGCCGACATGCTATGGATTTGAAAGCTAGCTCACTATATGAGCTTAGCAGACATATGGAATGTTTTGAGCTTGAGAAACTATGTAAGTGCGGGTATTTGGAAAAAGAAACAACAATGGTAGTTGGCTTCACTCAACTGGACAGTTATCAAGTTTTGAGACTTGTCTTTTAGTTTGGTTTGTCATCAAAAATAGGTATTATTTCTGTTGAAAATTGATTCTTGAAGCAAATGAGTAAAGGCAATTAAGGCTGAGGCTATAACTGAAATAGTTTGTTAACTTTGTAAACTGTGGTGATATTTGTAAGGATTATTCAGGGTTTTTCCATTTAACCCTAACCTGAGTTGGTTTACAATTGTTGAAACTACATTCACTGATTATAAAATGACAACATTTTGTCAATGACGGTGACTTGAAGAGGAAAACAACAGACATATATTTTGTGAGAAATTTTTGAGATGTATTGATACAATGTTCAGTCTTGAAAATCTTGAAAAGTGATTTTGTAACAGTGTTTACATTGAGAACTATTTTGTAATCTGTTACAGTAATATCATTTGATGTGTCAATTGGAGATGTTATCAGTCTTATATAACATTCTCTTATGTGCTTATTGAAAATCATTTTTCACAGCCTTCTATTAAGGCACTAGGAATGCTAATTTGCATTACTAGTGTATTGATGAAACACTGTTTGATTATATACATTGGATTTTGTGGAGTTGGTGCTCCTATAACTTTGGAGTTGGTGCTCCTGTAAATTTGTGGAGTTGGTGCTCTTGAAACTTTGGAAGTCGATGCTTCTAAATTGTATGGAGTTGGTGCTCTTGAACTTTGTAGAGTTGGTGCTCTATCTGAATAAAGTGATATAATTTTTTAGTGGTTTTTACTCCCCAAGAGGGTTTTCCACTTAGGACATATAATGTGTTATGTGATGAGTCTTTGTGTGATTGTATTTCATGTCTATATCTTATTTTCATAAGTTATCAGATGCATTAATGTCTATTATCAGTTCTTATTCCAATAATGTTAATGTAGTTTGTTGTTACAAGTATTTTCACAGTCATATGTTGCAAACTGGTTTAACAGCTCATGTTTTGCATGTTATGGTGAAAATTATTTAGTCTATCACTTCACATGTTCTTTCATAGTTTCATAGTTCAAGGTTGGTATGTTTCAATCTGTCATAATGTATTGAAGCTCTCTGTTGTTTCAATGCTTATCATATGTCATTTAGTTGCATAGTTGTTACAGTGTCTCATAAAGCCACATTGAAATAGGATGGTCTTAAGATTATTTAATGATGTTGGTCTTCACGTACGAAGTCTTATGAGTTGCACTTGTTTTGTCATCATGCTCTAATTGTTAAACAATGTCAAACACATCTTTTGCAAGCGCAAGATATCTCACACAAGTTATATTGGCATAAGTTTTCTAAAAGAACTGAGTCAATGTTGTCATATTTTTGTTTACCTCTTTCATGAATGCTTTCAAAGTAATTACTTTTCCCTGTCGAAAGGACATCTAAACTAAAAGTTTTTGTTGATGTTTAAAAGGTTTGAATTTTTGGTCTATCTATCAGACACTGATTCACCCCCCCTCTCAATGGTTGTCCATACTCCATCAAGTGGTATCAGAGCATAGGTTCCTCATATAGGTCTAATCCACCTAGGATTGATTCTAGTTTTTGGAGTGTTCTGGTTAATATGGCAAAAAAAATGAAGGAATAAGGGAAAACGAAGTTCACATTAAAATACTAATCATTGAGCTCTACCTGAATTTAATATGAGGAGTAATGGAGAAGAGATCATAAACAATAACTCTAAAATGATAGAATACCCTAGATCCGAAACACCTCAATTCGAAGGTACAAATTTTATTTTGTGGAAATATAGGATGGAAACTTACTTATCTTCTTTAGGTTTTGACGTGTGGGAAGCAGTAGAAAGAGGTTGCATTGCATCTGCAACATCTCCTTCCACACCTGAGGAGAAAATCTCTTGAATCCAATGCCAGAGCTATAAATGCTATTTTTAATAGCATGTCAAATAAAGTCATTGCAAAAGTTATTCATTACAGTAGTGCAAAAGAAATTTGGGACAAGTTGATTGAAATGAATCAAAATGGTGAATTGCAAGAGGAGATATATTTGAGTATTGAAATAAGTTGTGCAACATCTGAAAGTGAAGAAGGTGTAAACCTTCATAGTTTTGAAAAGAATCTAACTGAATCCAAAGAAATTATCAATGAACATTCAAATGATCAAGAAACTAGTGTAGAAGTAGATCAATTTTTGGGTGAAGTGAATTCTGACCAAGAATATGATGAACAAGAAAGTGAGGTTGATTTGGAAGGTGAACTCCTACGTGCTTTAGATACAATCAAGCAGCTTAGAAGAGAAAACTAGAATTTAAAAAGACAACTTCAACAAGAAAAAATTATTATAGAAAAAATAAGCTCAAATCTTGTGGAAGCTAAGTTGCAAGTTGAAGAAGCTATAAAGATTGAGGAAGAAGTTAAAATCCAACTTAAGGTTAAAGAACAGAGTATAGAAAAACTTGAGTGGCAAGTGGCTTTACTGAGGAACATTGATAAAGCATCAAAGCAGTTAAGTTATGAGAAAATTAATGAGAATGGCTCTATGTCTTTGGATAAAATTATTGGTGCACAGAAAGCTCCAAGTGACAAAGGTGGTCTAGGCTTAGAGGAAGGATAGTGCTCTAAGGTTAGAAAAACACCTAGAACAAAGGTGGATTTAAGCTTTCATGTTGCTGACCTTGAAACTGCAGGAAACAAACAACACAAGGATATGAATAGAGGAGGAAGGAATAGAACAAACAAATTCATAAGATCTCCCTCTGCTTGGCAAGGTAAATTGATGAGGTATAATTGTTCCTTTTCAGGCTATTGTTATTCTTGTTTTGAATATGGTCACAGAGCATCTGAATGTTGGATTAAAGTGAAGAAAAATGATTGGCAAAGGAACTATGGTATTGTCACATGCTTCAGGTGTAGTCAATTGGGTCATATTTCAAGAAATTGTGATAAATTGTATCTAAAAGATGATGTAGGAGAGTGAAAATCTTCAATTTTTTTCTTTAGGTGTAATGGATTTGGTCATAAAGCAAGGTTTTGCAAAGAGAAATCATTTGGAAATGAATCTCTAAGAATCTGGAGAAGAAAGCAAGAAAAGGAGAAGGAAGGGCTTAGTCTTGTGTATGATGCATAAGGATCTTCCCTTAGCATTTAATGGTTGTTTGGTTTTAGGGGGAGTAATCAAAAGTTTTATTTTCTATCCCCAAGAAGTCTTAGAATGTAGTGGAACAAGTTTTTTTTTGTTAAGTTTTGGTGACAATTTATGGAAGCATTGCTAGCTACTTTCTTTGTGATATTTGCTATAGTCATTTGATGACTTTTTAGTACATGACTGACATTATACATAATAGTATCCTTCATGACTAGATATTCTTTAATGTTTTTCATGCAAATGTTCATGTCATAATTGGATCTCAAGTTATCAAGAATGTCATTATGTTTTGGCAGGATGACTTTGGAATAGATATTGAGGGTTTTGATGCAATTTTTAACCCAAAACCAATTATTTAATGCAAAGCAATATCTATACATAATTTCTATTAATAGCTTTGCATCCAATTGTTGAAATCAACTTAGATGCAAAGCTAGGGTTAAATGGAATCAAAATAGCTTGGATGTCAAAACCCTCGGGTTAAATGGAATCCAATTGTTGAAATCAACTGTAAACCAACTCGGGTTAGGGTTAAGTTTCTTACCAATTAGCCGACATATGGAATGTCAAAACATTCCATATGTCGGATAAGCTCATATAGTGAGCTAGATTTCAAATTCACAATATGTCGGCTGAAGAAATCAAAGAATTTGCAAACCACAGAAAACCATGGTGGCTAGGGTTACAAACCCTAATCAAGCATAATGAAATGTTTTTTACAAACAACATAATCATCTCAAACCGAACTCGATAGTAATTGATAATATTTTGGATTCCATTGCTTTCAAGGTTAACAATCATTGATAAACATTTGAAATCCAGTATATTCTATAAAGAATATCCTTTGCTAAAAATGTCGACATCAATCAAAACCAAATGATAATATCAATAATGTCGATCACCTTGCACATGTTAAATATGCCAAATGGCATGACCTTCAAAGCTTTTAGAATTTAGATCATAGAGAATAATGATGTCACCGATGGAGTTCTATTACCATTAACATTGTTGACACATATATGTCAAGCAAATATAAATAATTGCTTCAAGAGCCCATAAATAAGTGACACAAAAATATGCCAAGCATTGGCCAACCTATTTTGAATGTTGTTCCCTGAGTATATCAAGGTGAGATAAAGAATGTTGAATTATAAACAACCATTCAATATACCAACCACTACTTTTTGATATCACCATATTCATATTGTGATGTTAATGATCAAGTCAAAACTTCATGAATTCCTTAAAACAATACAATAGTGCAATAGCTTAAGATTGACAATGCACTAATATATCATTTAAAGTCAACCTGAATATACCTGTGGCAATCACTATGACACATAGTCTTTGAGAAAGCAAACTATTGAAACACAAGTAATAAATAGTGCCAGCCTCAAAAAATGTATATATATCAAAGATCTGAATCAAAGACCTGTAACTGTAACATGTAACTGAAAATAATCCATATGAGAGATCAATGTGAATTCCAAAGCATTGCATAATCAATTTTGACATCAAGGAAAAACCACAAAACAACTGAAAACCAATAGAGCAAAGGAGATGTGAGCTCACGTGACTATCCACCATTGGTATCAAACCATTTGCTACAGGTTGAGCATTTAGTTTTGCCATCAATGACAAAGGAGGAGATTGTCAGAATATTGTTGTCGTTGATGTCAAAAGGAGAGATTGGCGGTGAAATGGAATTGATCCTAAAGGGTAGATTGTTGGTTGATGACAAAAGGTATCATTGATGCAAAAAGGAAGTTCAGTGGTTTGCTTGGATGCCTTGAAGACCAGCAGATCAATGTCCAAAAGAGTTGGTGTTGAATGTTGGTGAAAGAAGCATGTTTTTTGTAAATGTTGCATTATTGTCATGCAATATTTACATGATGTCGCAGAAGGTTCTTCCAAGTGTTTGAAAGTGAAAATAGAAGTGCAGATTTGATATGGGTCTTCTGAGAGCTTCTCAAAAACATAAGTTCTAGGCCTAAAGGATTATGGATGTGCTCAAGATAGAATTTTTTGTACTCAGATATTTTAAGGTTTATCAGTCAAACCCTAGGTCCACTAGTCATCGCGCTTAATCAGGATGTCTATTTTGATGTTGATTGTCTATCAGCAGTAATAGGTCACCTAAGTCACAACTTTCCTTTGGAATCATTCGGTGACCAACCCTCTCACCTTGATTCCTAATTGACAGCTTGTGTGTGCATCGTGACTAGTCTTCATATTGATGTTTTGAAGCCAGGGAAAGTTATGCTTTTCACGGTGCATTGTGTGCTCGCAATGAAGATCTGACAGTGTATGTTGATGCATAGAAAATTAGATGACTATCACCTTATTCCCTTGCATCATGCTTTGGTGTCTCCAACGTAGAGGTATTTGCACAATATGTGATGAATAGCTGAGATTAAATGAAGTAAATCCAATGACTATCGCTTTAGTCCTTCACATCATTGTTATGACTTCAAAGGAAGATATGCTTTTTGCGATGGGTGATGAATGGAAGATAATGGAGTATGATGTCACCCTAGATAGATGTTAGAACAAGGTTACATTGCATAAATCCTTCACATCACTATAATGGAAGTCAAAGGTTAATTGCTTCAGCAATGAGCAATGGAGTTTGATCGATGGCAATTATCATGCCAAGGAAGATCAACGGTACCCACTAGCCCGCGGCACTTATGGTGGCACCCCATCCATGCCTCACAAGGAAGTGGGGAACAGTAGAAATGAAATAATGTTTTGATCGAATGGAGGAAAAAGTACCTGGTCAGTCTTGAAGATGCAAGCTAGATAAGTGGTGACATATCACTCGGTCACTTCACATCGCTTTTGTGAAACGAAGCAATTGGGTGGTTTTCATGATGAGCGATGCACATCAGGAGCTAGTGGAAGATGGCATCTACAGTGTATAGGGGGTAGAGTTTTATTGCATTGCTTGGCTATTTCACATCACGGTTATGAAGTTGAATAAAGAAATTTCTTGTGTGGGGGGTGATGAACAAATGGTGTGATGTGGAAGAAGGTGGCGTCATGATGACAGGTGGCAACATATGATTGTATCAACTAAAGGAACCTCATCGAGGAGAAGGATAAACATCGGTGAGACCAAAATGATAGTCCCTTCAATAAAATTATGGCACCAGATGATGACCTTGGTGGGACCCAATAGGGAGGTGATGATGGTGAATGGTGACATATGAGGACAAGTGGGGGTGTGTGATTGATTGGCATGTCAAGCCACATAGGTGATGGTGGTTGCACAGTGCTGACAAGGATGACATGTCAACAATGGGGACCACCCACTTGATAGGAGCCAGTAGTGTATGTGTCAGCATTTCCAAATGGCAAAGAGAGATTGCTCGACAGACCAACTCACATCATTTTTGTGAGTTGTGTGGTGATGATGTGGATGACGAATGGCAATAGCCCTCCAGCCTGTTGAGAATCAGTGGGCCCATTGTTAGAGCTCATGGGGTAGCAGGCTTTGGACACCTGTCTTGGTGGACCCTGACCATGGCAAGTAGTATATGAAGGAGATCAACAATGGAGATCAAAAGGAAGAGATCTAACAATGATCGTCACTTGGTAAAGATCAATGACACTCATTTAAAGTAGACAATCTAACGACTATATTCTAAAGGTGTCAAGATGAACAAAGAGCTAGAGGATCATGGCACGAAGAGACATGATCAACGGCCCAAATTCAAAGGTGAAGATACACAATGGCTAAGTCTATGTAAACGAGGGTTTCGACTAGTAACCGACACTATGAAAAAAATTTAATTTATTCAGCTACACCTATGACCATTGTTAGTGAAGATTTGATTTGCTAAATGGTAGCACAACTTACTAAGATGATGAAGATCAGAATCAGATCGATTGAATAGGGTATAACATTCAATGCATATATGATTCTATAGTTTTGTAGGATTCTATTCTTCGAAAATTCCCTATGATAGAATTTAATGTTGTGAGGGTCGATGCAGAGGTGTGGCATGGAGTAAGATATCTAGTAAAACCTAAAATTTGTTTCTAGATGAGTTGGACGGTGGTGCAAGGCTCGAGATGAATAGGAATCTTGTTGGTGAAGATAGCAAGTGTTGTAAACCCTAACAAAGTATTCTAGATTATCTAAATAGGGGTCATAATCTCGAGGTAGTTATTGTAGATCGGTGGAGAAAAGAAAAAGAAGACAATCAAAAATTTCTCTAAGTGTAAGTTGCATATGTTGTAGGAGAATTGTGATGAGAGATTAGTGCAGAAGACAGAGCATGAACATTCTGAATGAGTAGAACCCAAACAAAAATAGAGATTCAGATCTGGGTTAATATTCAGAGTAGAACAAAGAATGTTCTAAGTGCAGAGGAGAAGATATTACAGAGCAGAGGGATGTGTTGATGAGATTGCAACATTAGTCGCAGAGTAAGTTGCAGAGATTGCAACAAAGTATTGTGTAGTTACAAAGTAAGTTGCAACAAAGTATTATGCAGTTGCAAAGTAAGTTGCAACATCGAATTGTAAACAAAAATGTATTTGTCAATGTAAATCTGATTTGTGGGTGTCATCAGATAACGGAATTGGTGATCAGTGTAGAGGATTGGTGTCTCCTTGGAGTTGGTGCTCCTCAATTAGGGAGTTGGTGCTTCCTTAGGGTTCATTCCCTTAAACATTGTAACAGAATATTTCATTGTGACACTGGATTTGAGCAGTAGACTCAAGCAACATTTGTCACTATGGTTTCTTCCATCTTTGGTTTTCCACATACATTATGTGTTATGGGATTTTATGTGTGTGTATGTTTATCTCTCTTCTAGTTTAGTAAATATGCATAAATTTCTAAAAGGAATTATTCTACAATATTGATTAAGGGCTTAAGAAGCTAGTTTGCACAAAATATTTTAAGAGCTATGTTTTAAGATCTATTGATTCACCCCCCTCTTAATAGATTATTGTTTTCCAACACTCTCCAAATTTCTTTGTCAAGAAGTGATATCGGATTGAGATATGTTTTGTTATTGAATGAATTATTGGATTCTTTGAAATATTGATTGCACTTGTATTATCACACATGATAGGAATAGGTTCATCATATGAAACTTTGATATCCTTCAATTTTTTCTTCATCTAGAACACTTGTGTGCAGCATGATGTTGTTGCAATATATTCTAACTTTGTAGTAGGTAATGACATTGAATCCTGCTTCTTACTTACTAATGAAACCAACCTACTTCTAAGAAAGAAAGAATCTCCACTTGTACTTTTCTTGACATCTATACATTCATCCCAATCTACATCTATATATGCACTCAAGGAGAAGTTAGTATCCTTAGGATACAATAAACCATAATCTAGAGTGCCCTTCAAATATTTGAATATCCTTTTCACTGTTGCAACATGAGATTCTTTGGGATCTTCTTAAAATCTAGCCACAAGACAAATTGAATGCATGATATTTGGTCTATTAGTAGTAAGGTATAATAGTCCACCAATCATTGATCTATACTTTCTCTGATTTGTCTTAGGAGATTCATCATTCTTGCTCAACTTACAACCAATAACCATAGGAGTACATACTGGTTTAGAGTCATCCATTCCAAACTTCTTCAGCATTTCTTTAACACACTTAGACTGTGATATGAATATACCTTTTTTTGATTGACTAATCTGCAAACCAAGGAAGAAATTCATCTCCCTACACATTGACATCTCAAATTCTTTATATATCACCTCTGAAAACCTTTCACACATATCTTCATTTCCTCCAAAAATTATGTCAACATATGCTACCACAATAAATATTTGTTCTTCAACTTTGAAATATAGATTTTTATCTGCAATACCTTTTATGAATCCTTGCTAAGAGTACTTGTCTAACCTTGAATAACAAGCTTTGGGAGCTTGTTTCAGTCCATACAATGTTTTCTTCAATCTGTAGACCATATTTTTATCTTCTGACAACTGAAAAACCTTTTGGTCATTCGATTTATACTTCTTCCAATTCACCATTCAATAATGCAGGCTTCACATCCATCTAATATACTTTGAAATCTTAATATGCTACAAAAGCTAAAAACATCCTAATAGCTTCCATCTTTGTAACTAAAGCAAAAGTTTCCTCAAAGTCTATACACTCAACCTGTGAGTAACCCTTGCACACAAGTCTACCCTTGTTTCTGATAACTTTTCCATCTCCATTCAACTTATTCTAGAATACCCACTTAGTACCAATCATATTCTTTTATGTCGATCTTGGGACCAATTCCCAAGTCAAATTCTTCTCTATTTGTTCTAACTATTCATTGCTTTTACCCAATTCTCATCTTTACATGCCTCAATCACTTTTTTTGGTTCCATCTCAGAAAGTAAACAAAATTTTAGTTGTTCCTCTTTCATAGAAGCTTTTCTTCTTGTTAACATACCTTTTCTCCTATCTCCAATGATCTGATCCTCTGAATAATACTTTTACACATACTTGGGAGTTTTAGTATTCTTTCTCGGAGCTTCTTCCTCTTCAACTTTCAACTATTTTCCTTTTTCTTCATCCTTTTCTTCTTCAATGCAATGGGATTTGTTGGAAACTTAAAATTTTCAAATTTGAAGTGCCCATATTGAAAAAATTTCCTTTGCACACTCAGAAGTGCACCTACAAAATCTACCCAAGTGACCTATTTTGGAGAGTCACAATTCAGAGCTAGTTGATTTTCATGCCAAATGGATTGTTGCTCTCCATTCTCCTTACATTCATGTACTCCCCTGTCTAATTTCAATGTCTCAAGATCATATTTGCTATTTTTTCGCGATCAAAAGCAAATGCAGTTTGTTCAATTTTACACCTGCATTTCTGACAATGTTTCAAGGTGGTCAACTTTGATCCCTAATATCTTGTGAAGAATAATGACTGAACCAAATGTCTTTTGCACACATACTCAATGTACCTAGATGAGCTTATGTTTCCATTGGTTTCCCCCTAGAAATTTTTTTCATATTTTTACAAAGTGGTGACTTTGAGAGCCCTGATTGGTGTTAAACATGTGTAGTTGCAGAAATCTTTGACTGAGCAATTTGACATTGAATAACTTTCACCTCGGGATCTCTTTTGCTAAACCATCTTTTGTATTGCATTATTGGGTCAAATTTCTACATGCCTATTCAATTTTGTGCCTCTAGGATAAGTTCTAATGGGTTATTTAATTACTTTCTAATCATGACATGGCCAAAACTAGTGTCCCAAAAAGTTTCAAATTTTCAAAATCTAAGGAGAACCCATTTCCTTTTTTGGTCTAAAACCGCTATTGCTTCATTTTCATCAAAAACAAAGGTCATATGATGCATTATTTTAATGCATTTCTAGTGTGGCGAACACGTCCCAAGGCCAGTTTACAAAGGAGGTACTTGATTTTTTATGGTTGGGTGAAGTTTGAGGAACTGGGTTTTCTCTAAATAATTGATTAATGTCGCACGCAAAAAATCTCCACTTCAGGGGTCAACATATGTGCGCAGTGAAATTTCTTCGTTTGGGTCGCAGGCGTAATTAAAATTTGCCCATTTTCTAATATTTTCAAATATTAATATTTGAAATATTGGGCAAATGCAAAAATGCATTTAGGGCAAACATAAAATACATTTCAAATGTTTTGGAGGATAAGCAAGTTTAATTCTTGCTTCTGATTGGCTCAAACACAGCTTTCACAGCTTTGAGGGAAAACTCCATCGCCCATCTCCATTTGAAAATGATTGAGCTGATTCAAATTAGCGATGCCCGATGGTTTGCATTGTATGAGTTTTAGGAAACTTCAAACCTTATAAAAAAATCATTCAGGGAATGCTCCATCCCACATCTCTCTTTTCACAAGAGTGAGTTCAAATCAGCGATGAGCCATGGTTGTTGAGTCCATCCCTCATCGCTATTTCTGAAAGTTCTTCATAATCAAATATGTGATGGCCTTTATATAATGATGGATTTGGGGCAAGTATATATTGGTTTAAAATATTGGCAAAGTAAGTGCATGGGAAATAATTTGGGGCAACTTTATTAAAGTTTACATTGATAAATGGGACTTTACTAATTTTATAAAATTTGTTCATTGCTCATCGCAATTTCACGGCATAATTTTGGGAATGAAGTAGCGATGATGCAATGGTTGAAAGTTCCATCACCCATCTCTATTGTTAGATTTATTTTCTCTTGCAATTAGTGATGGCTTGTGCTTGGATGCTGAAATTCAAAATGTTTTTAATGGCTGCAAATGAATAATGCAATCACGTTTTTGGACTTGGAGCAGATTTTTGAACACATGTACAAGCTGAAAAATGTCCTCTCAACCTCTACAAGG
Organism: Sequoia sempervirens; assembly: GCA_007258455.2. Taxonomy (NCBI): domain Eukaryota; kingdom Viridiplantae; phylum Streptophyta; class Pinopsida; order Cupressales; family Cupressaceae; genus Sequoia; species Sequoia sempervirens. Next base: position 264,683,433 of record VDFB02000015.1, read on the forward strand.
ACACCTCAACCTTTTCCCATGTCTGGGAAGGAATTTTGACCATATCCTATGCATTTTTGGTTGCCTGTGAGCCAAAAAATTGTCTATAGATGCATTTCACAATTTTTTGTTTTGAATTTTCATTTTTGGGGAATAAACAAAACATTAGAAAATGTTTTATTGATGGAAATTTAAATTCCTAAATTATATTGGTTGTTGATAAAATTGTCTACTGATTACTATAAACATTTGCTTCATGCCATCAATAGAGAAGTTGTTGTGTGTGAGGAACAAAAGATTCAGGTGAACAAAAGTGAATATCTCTAATTGCTATTTGTTTCCTCTTTCCTCATCTCAAATCAGCGATGGGCGATCTTACCTTCACCCCATCGCACATCTCTAATTTGTATTTCCTTCTTACTGTATTCGCAATGGGAGAAATTGCTCAGTTTCTATTGGGTATACCTAATCAATATTAGCTTTTCAAAATAAATTCACAAAGTGCGATGGTGAATGCCGAGAAGTGAAGATGTGGTGGGCCCAATTGAAATTTTTTAAAGTTTTAAATGTGAAGTGGGAAAATTAAAAGGCACGGGTAAAATTTGTATTTGCCTGAGTGTGTAATTTTAAAAAAACTCTTCATTTTAAATGTAAAATTTTAAATGTAATGAAAGAGGTAAAAGCACAGGTAAAATAAAGGTAAGAAACTTTATGCTAGGCATTTAAATATGTAAAAATGCAAAAGAAAACAAGGCATGGAAAATAATTTTGTAAAGTGAATATTTTATTTATTATGCAAAGTGTTTTTGTTGGAGATGATTTTTTACAGAGAACGCCATTTTCACGTAGCTAGATGAAAAATGAACAAAGGGAGTGAAGTCTTTTGCAAGTAAAGGCATTTTCAATGTGGGTAAAAGACTGAAGGGAGAGAATGATGAGTTTTTCTGATAAGGGAATATTTTCAGTTGTAGGGCAAAGGAAACATGCATGAATCAAAGAGCAGATTGGAACTTCTTCAGCAAGCAAAGGCAATTACTAATCTATGAACCTGAATGTATCAGATGTCTTTGGGAGATCACCATTTAGGGTTTTTATCTTTTCCTTAAGTGTTGATTTATGCTCCATTTTTGGAGAGAGTTGTTTTGTAATTAGTCACAAAGAACATTTTTTTGAGAATACAAAGCATTTTAGAGTCAAGTTTTAGGGTCTGGGTATGTTAATATCTATGTAATTTTGATTGCAATATTGGCAAAAAAATGTTGAATGTTTCAAGTTTGATATTATTTTACTCTCCTATGTACTGGTTTTACAGATTATGAATAATACAATCAAGGTTGTCTTATTTGTCTTTATCAATTTCAGATAGATGTGTGACTCTATTCTTGTTTATTAATTCAAAGAATTAATGTAGGTGCTTGAATATGGTTGTAAATTTGTATTAAGATGAGTGTTAGGATGCTAGTAAGATGTAAAGGTTAAGACACAATGCTAAAATACTGTAATGCAACATTTCAGAGCTTTATATACTATCAGGTGTGAAAATTGTTATCAGATTATGTATGTGTTTGAGTTGACTTCGTTCCAAGGATGAGGCACTGATCTAAGTGTGTTATTCATGTTACATTTGTTGGTTAATGCAACAGCTAATCACAATTTATAATAAATTTACTTATTTGTCTTGTTGTGGGTGTGTGTGGAATTCAAAGAATAATAGCTCTCATATTTAATGTGTACACTACAATCAAGCTCATCCATACCTTCAGGGTATTGTGTCTGTTAAGCATATAAAAGAGATTTATCTGTTCACTATGTGTTTGATACTTTGGCACACAAGTATCTGAAAGCACACTGTTGGGATCACCCTCCCAGGTTTAACAAAGCCTGAAGTGCAGGGGAGAAAGGGGTATTTTATTCACTCTCACGTTTGTTGGCCAAATCTCTCCTTGAATTTAACCATAAGGCCTGGCATCCCTTTAGGATTCAAGTCGTAGCAGATTTGAGAACTAACAAATTGGCGACTCCGTTGGGGAGAACTTGAGAAAATCCGATAAATCATCCTGCCTTAAAGAGTCAATCAGTTTGCTGATCTAAAGTTTTGGGTCAGAATGATCTAAGGACCTGCATACTTGAAGGATATTGTTGCAATGTTTCTAATGTATTCTGGAAGTATGGTGCTTTGTTGGTGGAGAGAACTCATAAATACATAAATCTTGAAAGAAGCTTTCTGCTCCTTGAAGATCTTTTCCTCTTTCAAAGAGGTGGCGACTCTACATAAGTTTCTACATCATCAGAAGAGTTGGTTGTAGCAGTTCTCAGTTATTTTTCTATTGTAATATCTATGTATGAAGGTTTTCAACAAAAAGTTCTAGTTAATACTTTCTCTTATTCAGTATTTCAAGATACTAGTAGAAAGGGAAATGAGAAAGTAGGATATTCTAAAAAGGGATATTGAGAAGAAACTAGTTGTAGAGGGAATAAATTTATTTGCAAATATGTATTGTTGTCGTAGTTCTCCCTCTACAAGTTGTAATATCATGCCTAGAACATACCCATGTCCTCAAAGGAAAGTGTTCACTAGTGAGAGATATGACCCTTTGGATTTTAGTAAAATTTAGGGTTACCAACATTCTGTCCGAAGAAAAATTAATGAATATTTGCCTAAGTTTAGAAGAGGTTTTGAAGAATCAATATCACAACATGTACAAGGTTTTCTTGATGTAATGGAAAACTGTCAAATAGTAGAGGAAGATGTTGTCATGAAGTTTTTTGTAAGAACTTTAGAAGATATTGTTGAATATTGGTTTTCTATATGCTCATGGCAAGATCTTGAGAAATTGTTCATGGGTGAGTTTGGTGAAGTGAATGATGACTGCTTGTCTGAAGAAAGAAATCTACATACCCAAGAAGATATGAAGAGAAAATTGAAAATGAGGTTTAACTTATGTCACCTATTGATGCATCTTGTAATATAGAAAGGTTTGAGGATGAATCCATCTATGATTTTCATGAGAATTGTGAGCCAAGTTTGAGTACTATGCCAGCTCACTTGAAACCCCCTAGTCTTAAATGTTTATATCAATGGCTATCATTAATTGAAGAAATGATAGAGAAGTATGGAACTAATCTCCTAAACAGCTTGTGTGATGGTACTTTTTCAAGACTTAATCACATAGATCTAGATGGTATAGTGGAAGACAAGAATGATGCATCATTAGGTGATGAGGAAGTTGTTTTTTAACAACATATAGAAGAAATGTACCCAAATGAAGATTGCAGCCATAATGGTCATGAAGAGATAGATGAAACATTTGAAATCTCTTCTATTTGCTCTAAAAATATAGAAATAGAGAGCCATTTTTTGTATCAAAGAGGGCTGCAATAATGCAACTGATAATGAAAGTATTTTCTCATCTATGGACTTTCAATAGACAGTTGAAGATTACGTTGGTTCTGAAGTTTCATGTCTTCATGATGAGAACAATGGTGTTGTAGATGGAAGTTTGCAACCAACAGAAAAGCATTCTTGTCCAAATGATTAGAAATATTACAATTCTATTTGCAGCCCTAGTGACTCTGATTCCTCTCACGAGGAAGAGGTAGAATTAATCTCTTCAAGTGGAAAGTGTTCCAACAAGGAAAATGGTGACAATACTTTTGAAGGCTCACAAGAACAAGATGATGGATATGAACTGAATATCTTGTTTGAAGACATGTTTGATGAGCAATGCAATGGTACAATTGGTAAAGCCAATTCTACAAGTGAGTGTAGCATTGATGCAAGCATTCATGATGAGACAAAGGAGCCTGCTGATTTGATAAATGCTTTTGAGAATGTCAATATATTAGCTGCAAATGATAAGGTATGCAATGAATTTCAGTTAGCAAGATCATCCACAAGTAGTTGTAATGAAGAAACCATTAATGGTTTTCAGTTTGACAACGAAGAACGTAGCTTTGTTGATTTTTGCAGTAGTGTGAACAAGGAAGGAGATATGTATGCAAGAGATTCAATGGATGAATCAGTTCAAGCAGTTGGTTATGAAGAGCATGCATATGTTGGTCATAATGAATAGTGAACTCCTCTTTTGTTTGATGCTTTACCTTCTTCTACTTATGTTGCTACCTTTGAAGTTATCCCTGAATGTTTACATGAGATCGGCATTGAAGTTGTACTTGATAGTGGAAATGTAGAGATAAATGTTAGTACTACTAATGATGCTCTTTATGATGAGTTTTCACTTGAAGAATGTGATTGTGTCAGTCACATGGATGCATATGCAAACCTCTTTTTTGGATCTACAACTCATAGTTTTTCTCATGAGCAGTATTCTTCAGATTTTCAAGTTGGAGCAACAGGAGGTAATGTTGAATATGATACTCTTTGCAATAGTGAATGTGTTTTGAACACTTGCTATGATGAATTTGTTGCAAACGAAGATTCTGAGTCATATGAACATGCACTTGAGGCATCTTTTTGTGATAATATAACGAGTGTTGACAATCTTGTCTATGAGCTTAAAGTAGGAAACATTGTTTGGGATGTTGGCATTTCTTCATAATGCTATGATTTGAATGTGGATGAAGGTATTATGAGTGTTGGTGAATCTTGTTTTCAGTATATTGAGGCATGTAATAATGTGATTAAGCTATGTTGTTGGGATGATGACATAATCACATGTGATGTAATTCAGTTGAATGAGTTACAAATTTGTGAGCACTATTTGCTTGACACACAAAAGGATTGCACATTTTTTTGAGGCATGATGTCTTCTCTAAGCCTGATCATTATGAGGGGATTAGTGAATGTGATGAGATTGTGTCTTCGCATAGTCTTGATCATCATCCTCACATTTTTTCACTTGCCACAAAATCAAAAAATGAAATGAGTGGTAGTGATGCAGCCTATGTCATTTGGTTGCCATGTGATAGTAAAGCTAAATACAAAGGCAGTCTGACACTTGTGTTTGCAAAAATATAGTCATTCATATTGATGTGGTATGACAAAGGTAGATATGGATTAAAGGGGATCAGCCTTTTTAATAAATTGGTATTTGAAAAAGGTAAGAACTGGCTTCGCTTTTCCATTCGGTGGCCTAGGGCCGCCAAATGAGGTTAAAAAGTTGAAAAAATAAAGACTCTATTGCCCAATTATTTTGGCACTTGGTTTGCTCTTCCAGAGGATTCTGAATTCTTGCTCTGTTCATTGAGGAACAAACGTCCCCAAAAAGATGCATTGTTGGAACCTTCAAATTTTCAAATTTGAAGTGTCCATATTGAAAAAATTTCCTTTGCACACTCAAAAGTGCACCTGCAAAATCTGCCCAAGTGACCTATTTTGGAGGGTCACAATTTGGAGCCAGTTGATTTTCATGCCAAATGGATTGTTTCTCTCCATTATCCTTACATTCATGTACTCCCCTGTCTGATTTCAGAGTCTCGGGATCAGATTTTCTATTTTTTTGAGATCAAAAGCAAATGCAGTTTGTTCAATTTTACATCTACATTTCTGACAATGTTTCAAGGTGGTCAACTTTGATCCCTAATATCTCATGAAGAATAAATCCCTTTTGCACACATACTCAATGTACCTAGATGAGATTATGTTTCTAGTGGCTACCCCCTAGAAGTTGTTTTGATATTTTTTCAAAGTGGTGACTTTGAGAGCCCTGATTGGTGTTAAACATGTGCAGTTGCAGAAATGTCTGACTAAGCAATTTTGACATTGAATAACTTTCACCTCGTGATCTCTTTTGCCAAATTTTCTTTTGCATTGCATTATTGGGTCGAATTTCTACATGCATGTTCAATTTTGTGCCTCTAGGATAAGTTCTAATGGGTTATTTAATTGCTTTCTGATCGTGACATGGCCAAAAATGGTGTCCCAAAAAAATTCAAATTTTCAAAATCTAAGGAGAACCCATTTCTTTTTTTTGTCTAAAACCTCTACAGCTCCATTTTCATCAAAAATGAAGGTCATATAATGTGTTATTTTAATGCATTTCTAGTGTGGCGAACACGTCCTAGGGCCAGTTTACAAAGGAGGTACCTGATTGTTTATGGTTGGGTGAAGTTTGAGGAAATGGGTTCTCTCTAAATAATTGATTATGGCTACACACAAAAAATCTCGACTTCAGGGGTCACCGTTTGTGCACAGTGAAATTTCTCCGTTTGGGTCGCAAGCGTAATTAAAATTTGCCCATTTTCTAATGTTTTCAAATATTAATATTTTAAATATTTTAAATATTGGGAAAATGCAAAAATGCATTTAAGGAAAACATAAAATACATTTCAAATGTTTTGGAGGATAAGCAAGTTTAATTCTTGCTTTTGATTGGCTCAAACATGGTTGTCACAGCTTCATGGGAAAACTCCATCGCCCATCTCCATTTGAAAATGATTGAGCTAATTCAAATCAGTGATGCCCGATGGTTTGCATTGTATGAGTTTGAGGCAACTTCAAACCTTATAAAAAATCATTCAGGGAATGCTCCATCGCACATCTCTCTTTTCACAGGAGGTGTTGAGTTCAAATCAGCGATGAGCGATGGATGTTGAATCCATCCCTCATCGCTATTTCTGAAAGGTTTTTCATAATAAAATCCGCGATGGCATTTATGCAATGATGGATTTGGGGCAAGTATATATTGGTTTAAAATATTGGCAAAGTAAGTGCACGGGAAATAATTTGGGGCAACTTTATTAAAGTTTACATTGATAAATGGAACAACCTAATTCTAATTCTAGTAGTTCCATATAGATCTATATGCACTAAATCCAAGGGACCTATGGTATAATATTATTTTATCTTTAATATTTCCTTTGTTTGCTTTCCAACTTGACATTCTTTACAAATTACATTGATAGGCTTTATAATTTTTGGAAAATCTCTCACAACATCAGTAGACCTTATCCTTGCTAGGCTATCAAAATTGATGTGACCCATTCTTCTATTCCATATCCAACTTTCATTATTTTCATATATAAATCACTTTGCACCACTACCTTTGAATTTATTTACATTACCTCATGTCCTTGTTCCAACAGTAACCAGAATACCAAAGCTTCCTTTTCTAATTTCACAACCACCATTCTAAAATACAAGATTATATCCTTTGCTACACATTTTTCCTACACTTAGAAGATTATTTCAGAGACACTTGACATAAAGAACATATGTATTATGCTTTCCATCAAAACTAATTGAACCTTTTCCATAGATCTTACCAGATGTATCATCACCAAACTTAACAAGACCACCATCATAATTTTCAAGCTTAACAAACTTACTCTTATAACCTGTCATATGATTTAAGCATCCACTATCAATGATTCAGTAATTCTTCTCCTCTCTAGTATGAAAATTAGTTAACATAATTCCTTTAATGCTATGATACGTTTCTGAAGCACTTTCCTTCACACATCTTTAAAGATTAGTAGAATTAGTTCCAACGTTTAGAGCCATGAACAAACATTCATCACTTTCTTCATTCTGATAATATAATTCTTCATCATCAGAAACACCAATGTCCTTTTCAACATAATAACTCTTCTTGAAAAATTTACCCTTATGATCCCTTTTTTGTCATTAGTAACTTTGATTGTACACTTAGATGCATAATGACCTATCTTTCCACAATTGAAACATTTGAAAGGTAGCTTACCTCTATATTTTCCAGTACCCTTTTTCGATCTCCTCACAAAGTTTTCTTCCATCTCATCAAGATCATCTTGATCTGATCCATCATCCTTTTCCACTTTGCAAACTTTAAAATTAGTTTCTTTGTTTGTAGTATCTTGACCAAACTCTCTCATTTCAAAAGAAGTTAAAGCACCAAACATCTTATCTCTAGAATAATGATCCAAATTATGAGCTTCCTCAATAGCAGAAACTTTATGACTATAAGATTTAGGCATAGTTCTTAATACCTTTTTCACAACTTCACTTTCATCCAACTTTCCACCAAGACCATTGATGGCATTAACAACTTCATCAACTTTAAGCATGTAGGAAGAAATATCTTCATCTTTAGACATCCTTAGGGTTTCAAATTTGGCTTTGTAGATCTGTATCTTTTCTTGTTTGACCTTGTCGTCTCCTTCATAGATTGCTTCCAGCTTTTTCTAGACATATTTTGCAAACTTGTAGCTTATAAGCTTCATAAGTTTTGAATTAGTAAGACCACTCAAGATTGCATTCCTCTTTTTTCCATTGTTCTCATATGACTTGATCTCATCATTAGTTGATGGTCTATTTGTAGGCATAGTATAACCTATTTCAACAGACTTCCAAACACCAAATCCAAGGGAGACTAAGAAGTACTCCATCCTAGATTTACAGTAGGTACAATTTGTTCAATCGAACAAGGGAATTTTGACACCTTTCCCCTATGCCATTTGGATCTATCTCAAGTAGTTAAGCTTCTTCCTGGGAACCACAACTCTGATACCAATTGTTAGATGCACAGGACAACTAAGAGGGGAGATTGAACTAGTTGTATGCTTTCAAAACATCATAAACCCTCATTAAATTGCATATCTACATTAGTTCTTAAACCCTTATTCACCATTAAACCCTTAACATGCATTAACAAAATGTAAACATGTAAAGGAGTAATGCAAACCCATAAAACACATAAGAACACCATATTACATGGAAAACCCAAGAAGGGAAAAGCCAGAGTGAGGATTAGCTCACTAATATATGAATTGAAACACTAAATACAATATGGATCACTGCCCAAAAATTTAAAGAAAGGATCATTGTTGGTGGCTCATTGCCAAAGGACTCACTGTTCGAAAGAAAGAAGAAAGAAGGGGTGGCTCACTACCAATTTGAATTGCTAACAATGCATCTCATATGTCGAAGGTACAGTTCCACTAAAGTACAAACAAAACATCAAATAGATTGAAATGTAGACACCTTTTGCTCATTGCATTAGGAAATCATAAGCATTAAGGCTCACACTCGGATCAACACGCAATCGCTTTCACATATTTCACATCACACACACTTCACCTTATTAAAATGGATAGTTTAGGACTATTTTTAGAACTACAAAGTCTAATTTTTTTAATAAGATATGGTAATGGTAGGTTATGGATAAATGAAATGTAGGTACTACAAGTTATAATGTAAGTGCAACATAGAGCAACACATGTGTAGTTTGGCAGAGCATAGGCACAACAAGGAGCAATGTAGGTATAGTGTGATAGAGCAAAGGTGCAACAAGGAGAAATGTAGGTGTAGAAAGGTATGGTAGAGGCATGATTCTATACTCTACATGTGATTAATTGATTTTGGAAAGAGATACACACACAAAAAAATACATTGGTTGAAAATACTTTAGGTGATAAAGGTTGAATGGCTTTTACTGGTTTCTCACATGAATACACATCAAGCATATTAGAAAAAACCTAAAAATTAGTCAAGTGGGAGTGTATACTTAGTGTAGGCCCACCAACCAAAGGCTAATACCTTGAGATTAGTGCTAAGAACGTATCTTTCAAGATTTAGTAGCTAGGGATCCAATAGCACAAGGGCTCACCTTTTCCCTTTCCTTGGAGGTCATGAGACCTTGCCCAAGGATTTTATACCTCTACTCAGGTAAATACATGGTGAGTAGCTTTGAGCATGATATTGTACCATACACTACACTAGGAAATGATTGAATGGTCTTATTCTAGGCTACACAAGCTCTCTAAGGAGTCCTCCAAATACCAAAAGGGTGTGTGAGGTACAACTATGAAACTTAGTCCATCATAAGCATGGATCAAGAACTTTAGATGAGAAATCTTGGACCAACCCTGTACCTCTTATACTGGAATCACCTAAACATCAAGGCTTCACTAAACATGATGCAACTAAAATGGGGTACAAATTTCATTCTCCCCCCTTTATATACCCCGTCAGTAACACATGAATGAGGATGTCCCTTGTGGTGATGAAATCCCCAATCAAGCATCATAAAGGGAAGGACAATGCCAGTTGTTTCTTATCCCCAAGATCACACTAGGTGTGAGGGGAGAGAATACACAAAAAACTAGCAAAGTCCTAGGATCTAATCTAAAACAAAAATAAGGAAATTTGAAATTTTGTATCCCCAAGATTGCACTAGGTGCAAGGGGAGAGCATATGTCTACACACTCCTCAAAAAAAAGAAACAAAGGTTCTTTAACCAACTAGTCTAACTTTAGTTCCTAAATTAGTGGGAAATAAAAATTCTTGGACAAATGAATCTTCAAAACCATGGGTTAGTAGTCTCAAGTTTTTTTATTTTTGACAGGCATAAACCAGTTGCACCACTAAAGCTAGTCCAAAAGGTTAGCTCAAAATAGAAAAAACTCAAAAATAAAATAGGGTGTAACAAAAGTGCAACTGTGTGAAATAGAGGTGCCAAAAGTTTAAACAAAAGTACAACTAAATAATAAAAGTGCACAATGATAGAAAATAACTTGAAGTTATACCTAAATAGAAGTGTGGTTCTATTGAACAAAGTCACACTAAAAGGTTACACAAGCACAAAAATTCTCTACATAGGCACAAAGGTACCTAAAGACTGCATAGAGGCACAACAAGTCGCTACACAGGCGTTGAAAGTATTTGCACAGGTGTAGATCTGCAAAAAGACTTAAATTTGAGGAATAAAAACTAAAATTAATCCTAATTCTTGTCAAATACAGATAGAAACCCTTAAAAAAAAGTGTTAGGAAGCTCTAAAATACCTAGCAATCAATAAAATTAGAAATACTAAATCCCCTAAAACCCTAAGAAGGAAATAAGCCTATGAGACCTTAGATTATGAAAACCTATTACAAAGCCCTAGGATTCCCAACACATAACATGCAACATAATAGATTAAAGAAACCTATAAAACTTATTACTAAAATATCCAAACATGCACAAAAACACCAAGGGTTAGCAATAGAACTTTAAACCTTAAAACAACATGTGAATCTAAAGAGCACCAAAAACAAGAACCCTAAAACCTGCAATAACAAATTAAGTAACCTGCAAGCATAGGATTAGGAGAAATACCAAAAACAACAAAAAACAATCAAGGGTTATCACTATAAATCCCTAAAAACTTAAGTAGAATAGAAGTGCAATTTCTTAGAATACAAGTGTTGAAATTTGAATCATAAGTGTAGGAAGTCATTGCAAAAGTGTTGTGGGACGTAACATAGGCACCAAAACTCATAACACAAGTGTGGCATGTCGTTGTAGAAGCATTGAAACATAGAGTTGAATGTCGAATCCAAACCTACAACTCATAACTCAATGAACACTCAAACAAAAAGTTTAAAATAGGGATGTGGGTCCCACCAAGTGTGCCAAAATGAGGATATGAAAATATAATGAAGTAAAATAAAGCAAGATGAATATATTAAACACAAATCTTTACCTCATACACCTTCAAACTCTGTGATTGAACTAAATAGGATGCACCCTAAGCCTATTGATATGATCTAAGTGAATAGAGATGTGGATTTCTCTAGAAATATTTCAGCATAACCTAGTCATAATAGAGATTATGGAAGCAAAGTGGCAGCATGAAGTTACAATAGACTTTATCATAGTGAAGGGTGAAGGCTTTTATTTATAGAAAGAGGATCTAATGGATGAAGGGTTGAGATCTTGCCACAAGATCAAGGCCTCATGTTGAGAGATGATCTCAAGCAAAGGGGAGAGAACAAGTGTCATGTGAGGGCTAATGGAGAATGGAGGCTAAATGAAGGTGATTGGATAAGATTATGGAAGATTATGAAAAGATTCCCAAAAGAGGCAAATCTTTGACTTTTTGCTCATCTCTAGGGAGGTGGAATCTAAAATTAGATTTTATTGATAGTTGAGAAATTGCCCCATAAAAGTCAACTAAAAAGGTGGCATTTGTCCCTAGCGGATTTAATGAGGAAAAGATGAGGAATTATTGGGTGAATGCGTAGTCATGCATATGAAAATGAGGTGACACATGACAGGTGATGGAATTTTAAAATAGGGAAAGGATTAAGTGAGGATTAGAATAAGGATAATTAATTAATTAATCTAGGATTAATAAATTAATAGGCTTAGAGAAAATAAATGGAAAAAAGGCTTAAGGTTAGATTAATGGGTGTTGGCAAGAAGTTGAGTCCACTTTTTGGCCAAAAAGTGGAATTGTTTTCCCTGATTTTCAGAATTTGACACATTTGACCTTAAAATTTGAAGCACTTAGAGATGGAATCTTGGAAAAAGTTGCTAATCATAAAATGTAGTACTCAGAGTCTAGTTTCCAAATATGTAATTTATTTCAATACCCAGATGCTACAAATTGATTTTCAATAGGTGTTTCTAAAAACCATTGTTTAAAAGTCACTTTTTTTTTACCATACCATGCACGTGTACATCATACATATTTTGATCTAAATTATCGTATTTTTCTAAATCCTTTTGGGAAAATATTTGTAATTCACTGAATCACATTTTCTTTTATTTTGTTGTAATTTTTTATTGATTTTTTTTTTTTGTTAAATTTTTACTAGCCATATTTGTCATTTTGAAAAATCATTGTGTATGTCACACATAAGATGACCTAAACCTATCATTTTTTGAATTTTTTTTTAAATTGAAAAGAATTATTTTAAGTACATTTTCATGCAATTCGTTTTACAAAAAAAAATTAATAAAAAGTTATTAAAATAGTAAAAAAAACCCTGATATTTCAAGTTTATGGACCAATTTCATCATAAATTAATTGAAAAATAGAAAAAATAGTCCAATTGTAAAAAAAATTACATATTTGGATACTACACTATCTCATCTATAATGGGTTTTAATTTCGTCAAAAAAAATTACAAAAATAGTCTTTAGACATATGTCCAAAGTCACTATTTTTATGTGACATTGTCAAGACCTTCAACTTGAAAGTCAAACCAGGTCCAAGGCCTAGTTTCGGATCCCCAAGGCTTTTCCCAAACCAAAAAACAAGCCAAAAACCTAACCACAACCCAAGCACAAATTCAATTTTTTAGAAACAAGATCCTATTTCCTAATATTTAATGTTCAAACCGTTGACATAGAAATAGGGTCCCATTTTATAAACGAGATCCCATTTTATTAAATGGGATCCCATTCTATAAACGAGATCTTGTTTCTGTTTTTATTGTTTTTTTTAATTTTACTGGCAAACTTTTACTATGAATTCTACAACTTCACATATAAGGCTGACTGCAAAAAATTGAGCTAGTTTCTATCAAGTTTTGTCTTTATAGGTCTTCAACTTGCAATTTGGATTGAATTTTTGAAAGGAGGCATCATGTAAATAGTTTTTTAAGTGGAATTGTGTTAGTTTTATACTCGTTTGGAGGAACAAAAGAGGAAGACTTTCACTATTGACATTCATTTGCACTTGAGAATTTTATAATCATGGGTTTACAAGCTCGTAATAAGAGGAAAGATAGGAAGGCATTGACTCCTGAAGTAATTGAAGCAAGGAAAGAGATAGAAGCAAAAAGGAAAAGAGAGAAGAATGAGGATTCGATCAATGAATAATGTTGAAGCATCCAATTCCACAACTATTGAAGATAAAAACATTGAGGAGACCATGGTTGTAGACGACGCTAATTTGCAAGAAGTCAATTTGGAAAATAATATGATTATACAAACAAGTCCTAGTATGTCTTCAAATACCTCTTTCAATGCTATGGAGAATGTTTCAATAGGCACAAATCTAGGTACGTCTTCAAATCGACATTTTAGTGAAATGGAAAAAAAATTGTAGAAGTTTTACAAGATGTTGGACTTAACGATGTTGACATTGATAATATTCGGAGAGAAGAAAAATTTATACAATTTGTTGAAAATAAATTATAAAATGAAAATGAAAAATTTTTTGTTGAAAATGAAAATGAGAATGATCCTTTTTATTGAAAATGAAAACAAAAACCGTCTTGTTGATGAAAATGAAAATGAAAACCATTTTGTTGATGAAAATGAAAATCATTTTGAAGTTGAAAATGAAAATGAACATGAAAATCCAGGATGTGATGTTGAAAATGAAAATATGTTTTTTGAAATTGAAAGTGTTGTTTTGGATAATCTTCCAGGTAATATTTCTTGGAGACAAATAAGAACACATGCCAATAGATTTTACAAAAATTTATTTTATCATTAAAAACTTGCATTTCAATGTCAATTAATGATGCAATTGATGAGAATGCAAAAAATGAGAAAAGTAATGAAAAAGTTAGGCTTTTTTGTTAAACCAAGAAGAAAAGATTAATCATTAAAACATGTTATGTACACTATTGTTAGTACCATTCAATCTATTGGAAAAAATAGTCGATCTAAAGATAAAATGCAATAAGAAGAGTTATAACAACTACTATAGTTAATAAAGAAACTTTGAATAAAATAATGGTAAGCAATATTTGTGAAGTTCTACAAATACATCCTAAAACATTGCTAAGAGCGGAAAAAAGAAGAGAAAGTATAGAAAATGATCCAATTAACCAATGTTAGAGTTTTATTTGTCGACTCCCAAGGTCTGACATGAAATTGAATGTTCAAATCAAATATTTGATTGAAAAATATTGGCATGATAATACTATGGTATTATCTAATGCTAGAGATGTTTTAAAACTAAGAGTGGGGTCCAAAGTTCGCGATCCTCATCCAAAACACCTATTAGATACAACACAAACTAAATTTTATAGAAATTTTTGTGGTGATCTAGTGTTACCTAGTAATATTAAAATAAGTCAAAGGTCTTTAGAAAAATGTAAACCCCGGTATGTAAAAATTAATAAGCAGCGAATATCTTGTTCTTGTAAAATGCATGTTCAATTTCATTATTTTTATGATGTTTTTCAATATATATGTTGTACTTTGCATACTAACATGATTATGCAGGAATGTGGTATTAATATGCCACTTGAAACAATAAAGGAGTTTATATCAAAAAAAAATTGTGAAAGATCTAATGGTAAATTGTTTTATTTAAGTTCTTGTATTTTTGGACAATGCACTAGTTGTGGAAATCTTTCGTTAAAGTAAGAGTTTGTATGCATGAAAGTGTTGATAATGATTTTGGACAACAATTAGTAGATGTTAAAAGATTTAAGAATGCTGACTATTCTTTAAAAGATGGAAAAATTGGAAAGTGTTGTGATTTAGTTACAGAAAAAGTTAGTGTACATGCATTCATACTAGAATTTAAGAATAAGATTGTACCAAAATATTTCATACACTCTCAACATGCTCGATGGCTTGATGGAAAATTCCACGCATGTAGAAACACATTTCCATTTGGTACTATACTATCAGTGGTTGATTTTGCGTAAAACTATACTCTAGCACCGCAAGAGGAAATTCAATCACAGTATTATAATTTAATGCAAGTGGCTATGTTTGTCCATATTGTTTATAGACATCCAAATGAAAGAACAGAGGATGATAGAAAATTTTTGAGGGAGTATCATTTTTATTTGAGTGACAACCGGTTACACTCATCAAAGTTTGTTCAATATTGTTTCAATATATTTTATAGATATTTAAGAGAAAGAGGAATCCATATGATAGAACACCTCATATGGTTAGATAATTGTATGGGGTAGTTCAAGAATGCTTGAATGTTCTATTGGTTATGTAGGGCTCACAAGGAACTTAATGTCCAACATATGTGGATTTTTTTGAAGCTAGGCATGGTAAAGGAGAACATGATGGAGTTGGTGTGTGTGTTAAAAGAATTCTTGCTAGAGAACAATTAAAATTTGAGGATGCAGTAAAATTTAAAGATACACGTGGGATTGTGGATTGGTGCAATACAATATTATCTACACCTAGTTCGAGTGAGTACTCTACAGTTTGTCGATTCTTTTGGTTGGTTGAAGAAGAGAACATTCTACCTAGACTTGACTATGAGACAATTAGTAGATCTAATAAATGGCATTCATTTAAGAGTTTGAATGTAAGCACATGGATTATTTGGACAAGGGAGGTTGCATGTTTTTGTCATTTTTTTATCTCAAGAGATTGGGAAGCATGTGAAAATATAGAATGGGTTGAAGAGTGGAAGCAAAGATCGTTGACACCTGTACAAGTACATGATCAATTTGAAACAAAAATTGAAGACAATGATCAAGTATTTGCATCTGAATACTATGACCATGTTTCAGACCTTGTACAAGAAGGTAATTTAATTCAATTTATTTCATTTTATTTCACTTTATTAAGTTATTTGTAATACTAAATTTTTTGTTTATATACATATGAATGGATGTATGTATATTGGTCAAATTATAAGGACACATGCAAGTTATTAAATCAAATTTTGTTTGCAGGATATGTGTATGTTGTTGTTGCACTTGAGGGGAATGAAGAGGAAATGAAATATTGGTTGGCTCATTGCACGGAGACTAAACATAAGTTAATAGCACCTTGAGAAGATGATTATGGCTATCATTATCCAATAGGTACGGTGATCCACTTAACACATCCCCTTAAGAAAATTTTGATAACAATATTTTGATCCCCTTAAGCAAATTTTTAGAACTTCTTTGATCCCCTTAAGAAAATTTTGAGAACTTCTTTGATGATGGCTATCATGTTATCCAATAGGATCAGTGGCGGTTGTTGTCACTTGGCTATGAAAATAACTGATAAGGAAGAATAGTTTGTCTGCATTTGAAGATTATGAAACACATAAGAAGATTATACACTACTCACATTTGGTGGTGGAAACAAATATAAAACTACATCGATATCATGGAAGACCTACAAGTAAAGAGCTATGGACAAGTTCTATGGTAGAGCATGAGACAATCATAGATGAATTGCAAAAAAGAGAGGATGCAAATGGTACAATGGAACAAGTAACTACAGGTAAATCTAGTTTTAGTTTTATATTGTCCTTTTAAATAGATTAAATACATGTTTTGATATTGCTCAAGTGTGTTATTAGTTGAAATTAATTTAAATTGTCCTTTTATAGATCCTTAATCCATCATCACAAATTCATCACATACTTTGAGACAAAAAGGAGAGTCCATGCAAATTCAACCTAGACAACATGGAATACTTGATAAAAATAGGTACTTATTGGTTAAATTATATTTAAATTCATGTTTTGATTATGTATTGATATTGCTTGTACATTAATAGTTAAAATTGATTTATTATCCTTTTTGGTATCCTTAAGCCATCATCACATTGATCTCATACTTTGAAACAAAAAGGAGAGGATGCAGATTCAACCTACACACATGTGTGGAATACTTTTAAATACAAGTACTTGAGTTGTGTACATATAGATAGTTTTATATAAATTAAAATGTGTGTTTTGATGATTTCATTGATATTGCTTGTGTCATTTTGATATCAGGTGGCATGAAGACCTACTACATTTTGGGCACAAGTTTCAGATGTTCTTGAGATGGCATAGCCAAATTTTGTAAACATTTTTTTGAGTTGACATATATGTGCATACATACTTACACAATTAAACATTTTGTACAAATTACAAATACATGTACATACACATTTATACTCTATACTTTTATGTATCAAAATCAATATTCTATATATTTTGTTTGTTAAATGTGCATGTTTTCCTACTTTGAAACTTTAAATTAAATTGTAAAATCACTAAATATCATGTATATTATTGTTAAATCAATTATATCAATTGCGACTAAATATGAGACATGTGCTTTGAAGTATTCCATCCCCTTAAGATGTCCTATTAGGACACATCCTAAATATTATACTTAATTATATCATTTGTTATGATGAGTCACCCTACTTTGAAACTTTAAATTTGATTGTATAATCACTAAACAACATGTATGTTACTGTAAAATTTGGTTGCCTTGAGCAACTTCAACAATTTTTTACAACTTCTTTGATCCCCTTAAGACATCGTATTAGGACCCCTTAAGACATCCCCTTAAGGCATTGTATTAGGACATACCCTAAATATTATACTTAATTATATCATTTGTTATGATGAGTCACCCTAAAGTCTAATACTTGTTTATATCACTTAATATTTATACTTAATTATACTCTTCTTTGATCCCCTTAAGATGTTGTATTAGGACCCCTTAAGACATCCTATTAGGACCCATTAAGACATCCTATTATGACATGAATTAAATAAACATTGACACTATTTAAATTGTATAGAATGTGATTTTTATGATGAGTCATCCTAAATTCTAAGTTAATTATATCAATTGTAATTAAATATGAGACATGTACTTTAAATATTTTCATCCCCTTAAGACGTCCATAGGTGAAGATGTTTGCTATTATTCAATTTGTATTTTGAAATCATTTGGTTTAGGATGATGTCAATTACATGGAAACTTGTAGATTAACTTAGTCATCTCTTTTGATAGAGGATGTGACTCCCATTCCAACATACAGTACTAGAAGACAGGGTGGATGTAGAGGAAGAAGGATGTAGTATTTTTGTTGAATGCTATTATTTGTTTTGATAGCTTATAATTTTATTTTTTGGTGGAACATGAGGTCAAGAGGACTTTTTTTTCTTAATCAAAATTTTAAATTAACATGACATCCGGCTTCTCTACATGTCCTCCTTGAGGTGTAACTATGACTGAGTCAGGGCAGAAAATGGCATTAAAAAAGTCCTGCAAAGTCAAATTTAAAGCATGTATACTTGAATTAAGTTAAAATATATATTCAAGTTTGCACATTTTGTGTAGAAACTTTTTTAAACAACCTAAAATTTAGATGCCTCATGACTAGCCACCACATCTAATGTTTGTTTGATCCCCATTCTCATTGTTGTGTCAACCTAGACATACATATAGACATTTAATGCTTAGAATATTTACAAGTGTACATGCACATTTGATATATAGTGAATTAAAAATTTTCATAATTATAAAGCTATAATAATGTAAGTTAAATAATTTACAATATAAATGTACCTAATTTACAATATAAATGTACCTTCCCTTGATCTAAGACACTCAATAGTGGATGAGCACTCAACAACCCCTCGGGAGGAATTGACATGGAATTCGATTGAGTCCTTTGAACCAACATAAATATTCAAAACATATGTTCATGATTGAATTATAAATTCAAAATTCAAGTTAAAAAATGATTTCATATATAATTTAAAAAATTGAAATCAAAATACCCCATAAGGGTTTCCGACTTTGACTGGTGTTGACATATATACTCGAGGTGTAGATGATTGCCCTATCATTACTGTCATCTACATCAAACAGTTTGATTCTTAAAATGTATTGTACATTTTTTTTGATATAATGTTCATTAAAATTCTTATAAATTCAACATGTAGATGCATATTTATGCCTGTGTCGCATTGTCCTTAGGGTGATGCTCTACAATAATAAATTATACGAATGAACTGAGGTGACCAGATGATCCACCAGAATCTTCACATCCACCCGAACTGGGTTTGGCTTGATTAGGTCCATAGCATAGCTAATGGTAACTAATACATACATGTGGTGTCAACATTCATGGAGTGGTACTAGGACCAACTCCATAAAATGCTCCTCTATCATTGCAGTCTCTAGGCTCCCTAAAAGCTATCGTAGAAGCATGCTAATCAAGGTCTCCTGTGAGCGTACTCGAGGATCCTAATGTGGATATCATTGCATGTTGATACATAGGTGCGGGAATGGTAGGACCAAGAGGAGCAACAAGGGGTTACACATGCATGGGGCATTAGGGATCAACCCTTTCCCCTAACCTCTATTGTGGCATGCCGCCACCAACACCTTGAAATAATTTAAAATCAAAATAATTGGGCTTTTCCCCAAAACAAGCTCTACATATAGTTTCCTCAAAAAATATAATAGGACCTCCAGATTAGCATGTGGTGGATTTTCAAATACCATCCACCATCGATCCCAAAAATGTGCACTCATCTATGGATGTATACACCACCTCATGGATATTCTAGATTTAGTTACAAGAATGGGCTGGTGAGTATTAGGGTCGATAAAATAATGTGTTAGATGGGATTTTATTATTTTTAGGTCTAAAATTTGTTTATATGAGAGACCATCTCCATAAAATCATCTCTTCTCCTCCCTATGTCATCGATTCCTATCTAAGTCAGAATCAATAGACCTAATGGCATCGACAACATTTTGCATCGTAGATGCAAAACACCTCACATGTGGTGGAATCAATGCTTCATTTTGTATAGCATTGATTTGGTTTTAAATGGATACAACATTTTCATTGATACATGCTCGCAAGCGAGCCTCATCTAATCCAACAGGTGGTGGAGGTGGGATATGAGGTAGAGGGGGTGGAGGGGTGGTGGAGGGGTGGAGGTGGAGGGCGTGGAGGTGGAGGTTGTTGAGGTGGTGGATTAATGATATCATCAATGTTAAATTATCCATGATATCTATATAAGTGTTCACTTGCATTAATTATACAAAGGTTAACATACAAACTTACAAAATTACAAGAAATAGTTAAATTTTAAACGTACATGCAATTTTTTTTAAATAGGATGTGCATACATGTACATACACATACATAGATTGATTCAACTTGAGCATGTGCATACAAATTTCAAAATTTAAGATGTACATACATTTAAAATAAAAAATACGATGCATAATGCATGCATACATCATTCAACTAAACTATGTGTACTACAAATTTCAAAATTTAAGATATAGAACTATGTAATTTTAATACATGTACATACTAAAAAATAAACTTGAAACATTCACAAAAAGCTCATTTATGTCTAACACATATAAATTACATTTTTCCAATAGGAGAAATTATGATAGTAGTCATAAATTATACTATTATAAATTCATCATTATAAGTTATTATATTCATAAATTCAACACTAAAAAATATCCATCCAAGCAAATTCATAAATTCATCACTAAAAATATCCATCCAACCAAATTCATAAATTCATCACTAAAAATATCCATCCAACCAAATTCATAAATTCATCACTAAAAATATCCATCCAACCAAATTCACAAATTCATCATAAAAAAATATCCATCCAACCAAATTCATAAATTCATAACTATAAGATCATTGTCTTAATTTATAAAGTGTTTTGGTTCTCTACTCCATCTCTTCATTTCTTTGTGTTTTCCTTTTCAGAATCAAACTTTCTCCTCTCCTCTAGCCATCATTGATGCTCATCTAAGATCCCATCCATAGACCTAACAGCATCGACAACATTTTTCATCATGCCTCAAAGGTGTTTTGATACATTCTTCATTCTGAATAATGTTGATTTGATCCTAAATGGATCTAACATTGGCATTGATCTGTGCCTGCAAGCGAGCAACATCAGTTTCAAGTGGTGGATGTGGGGGGTTATAAAATGGAGTGGGTGGAGGTGGAGGTGGAGGCGGTGGAGATGGAAGGCGTGGAGGTGGATTACTTATATTATTGAATTGATCCATGATCTCTAAGATATAAGTGAACCTACATTAGATTTGTAATTTCAAAATGTAAGATACATGTTTAGGAAATACCTGTAAACCATTCAATATAAATGGCCTAATTGAATACAAATGATAAAATGTTTAAGCCTCATTTATGTCTAATTCATGTTACTTGAATGAAAAAATAATTAACTATTAATATAGGATGGCTTAAGGGGATCTATGTATACAAAATGGCATGGCTTAAGGGAATAAAATTTGGTGAAGTTGTCCAACACACCCAAATTTCATTAAGGTCCTAGGAAAAAATTAATGGTTTAGGGTTTAGGGTTTAAAGTTTAGCATTTATGGTTTAGGGTAATAGGATGGCTTAAGGGGATCTATGTAGTAAGGTCCTAGGACAAAATGACATGGCCTAAGTGAATAAAATTTGGTGAAGTTGCCCAAGGCAACCAAATTTCATTAAGTTCTTAGGACAAAATGAATGCTTTAGGGTTTAGTGTTTGGGGTTTAGGGTAATAGGATGGCTTAAGGGAATCTATGTAGTAAGGTCCTAGGATAAAATGACATGGCTTAAGGGAATAAAATTTGGTGAAGTTGCCCAAGGCAATTGAATTTCATTAAGGTCCTAGAAAAAATGAATGCTTTATGGTTTAGGGTTTAGAGTTTAGGGTTTAGGGTTTAGATTTTAGGGTTTAGGGTTTAGGGTGATATGATGGCTTAAGGGGATCTATGTAGTAAGAACCTAGGACAAAATGACATGGCTTAAGGGAATAAAATTTGGTGAAGTTTCCCAAGGCAACCAAATTTCATTAAGGTCCCAGGACAAAATGAATGCTTTAGGGTTTAAGATTTAGGGTAATCGGATGGCTTAAGGGGATCTATGTAGTAAGGTCCTCAGAAAAAATGACATCGCTTAAGTGAATTAAATTTGGTGAAGTTTCCCAAGGAAACCAAATTTCATTCAACTCCTAGGACAAAATGAATGCTTTAGGGTTTATTGTTTAGAGTTTAGGGGTTTAGGGTTTATGGTAATAGGATGGCTTAAGGGGATCTATGAAGTAAGGTCCTAGGATAAAATGATAGATTTATGGTTTAGGGTTTATGGTAATAGGATGGCTTAAGCGGATCTATGAAGTAAGATCATAGCACAAAAAATTTGATGGATTAAGGGGATCTATGAAGTAAGGTACTACAAATAAACCATAAATAATGAAGCACTATCTTTCTCAACTCTATGTGTTTCCTAAAAGTTAATATTTTAAAGGGTTTTCAAAAGACCTTGCAATGTTCTATAAATTTTTTATTGGTTGAGCTACTCATGGTATAACTACAATGTTAGCTACATTTTGAAACATAAAAGGCTTCCAAAATGAGTTCCTTCCAAATAATGGACTTGATAGAACCTGAAAATGTTGAAGGCTCTACCTTAAATATTGAATGTATATTATTGTTTTAAATTTGGTTGCCTTAGGCAACTTCACCAAATTTTGAGAACTTATTTGATCCCCTTAAGAAATTTCATATTAGGACCCCTAAAGACATCAGTTTAGGGTTTAGGGTAATAGGATGGCAATTAACTTGGGGTTAATATTTTTGATTCATCACATATGCAAGATCATTAGTTTATGAATATTTTTGAATTTATGAATAGACTGACTATTTCCTTAGATTACTTCTATGATCGAGGAACCAAGCACACATATAAATTATCCAAATTTTGACAATTTAGGATAGTCTTATGGTCTACCCTTGAATATATAGAAATGTGTATATAAATAGAGAAAATCAAAATGTGTCTTGACAAGTTGTTGGAGCTAGATCTTAAAATTTGGTTATCGAATCCTTGATTAGTATTGGTAATTTCTATCCCTTCCCTAATCTTCTTCAAAGTCTATGAATAAAAGGAGTGGAAATATAACCTATGACCATAGTTGGATTTATTTTCTATCTAGATTGAAAGGCAATCATCCATAGCAAATTTGAGGATTGTTAAGCATTCAAGCATAGGGAAAAATGATTCATTGATCCTAAACTAGCTACATTATTCTTGGGAACAAGGTCAACAAAACCATTAAGAGGTGAGTGAATGTAGAGTTATTTTAAGAGTATTTTCCCATATAATTATTGAGTAATGATCTTTATATCATGGACCAAGTTTTATAATGCTCTAGCTAGATACCTTGCAAACATGGGTTTGAGCCTAGGCTTCACACATATGTTTACTCATTGAAGATCCATAATATCACATGTTGTAAGATAGTATCATGTTGTAAGATATTATGAATCATCATAGATGCATAAGGCCCATATTATTAACTCAATTAAGGTACCACATACAATTACCATTTAATTGGCCATTAGAAAATAATATAAAACACCAAAGTACATGTCAAATATTTTCATTGTAAGGTAAAAATAATAATTTAACATCTCAATAGAGCATAATGAAGCATCATAAATTATGCATATACATTTAGATGTATTAATTTATCATGTGGTAATAAATACATAAACTAATTGAGCACAATCCATAATAGAAACACATAATTTATATCTATTCTAATGATCCACTAGGCCCCCAAGTAAGGTTTAACGTATTGTTTTCTAATCTAATTATATCTATGTTCATAATTAATTATGTCTCAACATGTCTCCAACTTCTTGAATACACATTTAAATGTATAATATTTATCAAATCCTATTTGGTTGTCAATATCAAGGACCCTAATTTACTATGTATCAACCTAAATCTATGGAATAATTTCATACATTAGCATGCCTACATACGTGTCTCCATACAATGCAAATGAAATTTAAAACATAAACCAATGCAAATGAATTTTTTCCATTTTCAAATATTCAAGCATGAAATTAGGGTTTTCAAATCTGCAATTTTTTTTGTTTTCAATTTCAATTTAGGGTTTTCAAATGTAATTTTTTTGTTTGAATTCAATTTAGGGTTTCAAGAAGCAATTATGGTTTTCAATGCAATTTTTTTGTTTGAATTCAATTTAGGGTTTGAACAAATGTAATTTTTTGTTTGATTTCAATTTAGGGTTTAAAAGGGCAATCAAGGTTTTCAAATGGAAAATTTTTTGTTTCATTTCAATTTAGGGTTTCCAAATGCATTTTTTTTTGTTTGATTGAACAAATTACGATTTCAATACGTAATTTGTTTTCTTTGGTTACGATTTAAGGTTGATTCTTTCATTTCTTTTCAATATCTGAGGGTTTCATTTCATGTTTTCTTTTGATTTCTACAAATCAGCATTTCTTCGATTACAAGTAAATACAAATGCCAAAAACTCCATAAAATATGAAAAAATACATAGTACATCTAGACTTATATTAAAATTTTCAAAAAAAGCTGAAAAATGCAAAAAAAATGGGGTTGAGACATACTTGGAGGTCGTTGTTACTTTTCTTTGATTGGGATCTCGTCCGTTGTTACTGTTGAAAATGATTGTGTTTCGTTTATTTTTAAAATAAATACCACTATAAAATGGGATCCTGTTTTGTAAAAAGTGGGATCTCATTTCCCATTGGCCGACTCGGGACCCATTACTAAACGAAAACCCATTTTTTAAAAAATGGGATCCCATTTAGGATTTAGGCTTGGGACCCTAATCCTAAACGAGATCTTCGTTTATTAAAAAATGGGATCCCGTTTTATTGAAACGGATTTTTTATTTTTGCCTAAGGCAAAAAATTTCATGTTTCGTGGACTCATCTTTGTGCTTTTACAAAGTAAAATAAAAAATTAATTAAATAAAATTTAATTCATTTAAAGGATAAAAGGAATAATTAATTAAATAATAAAATATTTAATTAATTATGGGATAAAGAGACAAATTAATTAAAAATTAGAATTTTAATTAATTTAAAACACAATCAGATTTGGGGTGTCTACACTACTCTTTGTGGGGAATGTACCAAAGATTTTTTGGAGATATATTCTAGATAGATTCCAACAAAAACTTGTTGGTTGGAAAAGATCACTTTTAAGTCGAGAAGGTAAACTTTAGGTGATCAAATCTACCATTCAAAAGTTACTAGTTTATGGGATGAGTCTCCTTTAGGTACTGTTATGTCTTGCATAACCACCCCATTTTAAATTTGATTAAAATGGGACCCCCTCTTTTTCTTTCGCTCTTTGTGTTTTTCCCCCTTCGATTTTGAGGTTTTGCTTTACCTTGGCATGTGCTTCATATGTTTATCTAGCTTGCCCAAGTGTTTTTCCCAAGTTAAATATTAAAATCTTATGTTTTGGCGAAGTTTGGGTTTTTACCCTGGTTCAGGATTTTCCTGTCCTTTCAAATTTTCCCGAACTTCTTTCGAACTCTGGTTTCTTGTTGTTGTTCGGGTTTTTGAGCTAGGTTAAGATTTTCAGCCTCATCCAGATTTTCCCGAATTGAGTTCAAAATCTGGCCCGACCTGTTTTACACTGTGATTCGGGAATTTTTGGCCTTCGCGGAATTCCACCTGGGCCGAATTTTTATAAATTTTCATCTGGTCGTCGGGTTTCTGAACTTGGTTGTTTTTTGAGCTTTTTGCCATTTTGCGTCATCATTTGCATTCTCCTAAGTTGAGATGTTCATTTGTTTTTCTTTAAAATGTTATGGTCTTGCTTGGAGTTCAATTCCTGTGTGTGTTTGGGCACAAAATGGCTTGCCCTGTGCATTCATGATTAAAATCTAGCGTTTCATGCCTAGGGCGTCGCCATTTCATCTTGATCTGCTTTTGATTAAGCCTAGGATTCAAAGAAGATCTGTAGGAGGCTCGCGTTAAGGGATTTTGGTGCCTAGGGTCCTCAAATTTGTGACCTTCAGTCAATTTGAGTGAAGTTGTGGCTAGTGTTCGTCTTTTCTGTTAGGTTTGGGATTTTCCTGCCTAGTTGGATTTTCCCGAATTCCTTCATTTGCCCAGTTCCCTTTAGTTTTCCAAAGTTCAGAGTTCCAAGTTGTCTGCAGAATTCTGGTCTAGTCAGATTTTCTTGATTTCTCCTTCTCCCCTTCGTTTTCCCGGAATTCATGTTGTGTCGTCATTTTTGTAGAAATCCGCTCCAACCAGATTTTTCTGGATTTTTTGGGAGGCACTCTGGAACGAGGAAATTTGGTAAAATGGATGATTCTAATGATAAATTCTTATGTTTCCATGCTTTAATTTAGTAAATTTAACTGTTGTAAGCTGCTTGTGTTCATTTTAATAATCCAGTGTTGATGCTTAATGGCTAATTTAATGGTTTTTATCATGATTTTGAGCTAACACTTTGATGAACTATTTTCAATAGTTGGATTCTCACATTGGTGTTTGATTGATGCAGGCTGAGTCTAGCAAGGCAACGGCTGGAAAGGCTAAGAAGAACACAAAGGGATCCTCCATCTCTGAAGTAGCAAAGAAAAATGAAGCTAGAAAAAAAGGGTAGGATTCCTGAGGACAGGATGACATCAATCTGGTTCGAGGTTTCAGATCCGAATATGAACACCTTGCAATGAGAGGGACTGGAACAATATGATGGGGCAGCTATAAAATGACATTAATGTAGTTGAATGGCAAGCTAGGGTTTCACCTATTCCACTTGTGGATAGCTTGCAGAGGACATTCTTGATGACAAGGGCTTGAATAGAGAAAGGTATGGGCGACGTGGGGGAAGCAGTTAATGCAAAGTTGCATTGAAGGTCGTGCTTCCTCATCATTTCGTTTTGCCTCTTCTTCACATGTTTTGGTCTATTTCTTACCTTTGGTCGATGCCCTTGCATTTAATGCAAGTTTGACTTTGTTTCAAACTCTTCTAGGGCTGACTTCTTCTATGACCGACTCATTGTAAACCCTAAAACGGGGGCTGACACATTCTGATGCGTTTTATAAATATGGCATTTTTGCCTCTTTATAAAAAAAGGATCTTTTTTGAGCGGCTGGAGATATTGAATCTTTTGTTAGGGTTACAAGGTCATTAGAAAGTTAGAGATTGAATATTAGAATGAATTTAGCAGTAGAGAAAAAGTAGAGTAGGAGTTAGAAGTTATTTTCTTTTTGAGCAGTCATTGTAATACAAAAGGCTTGAATTGTTGCTATCTTTGGTGATTCGATACAACTAAAGACATTGTGTTCTTGGTGAATTCGTTGTGTTAATCTATCTGGCATGATTCTTGCTATTTATCTTTTGTTAAGAAGTTCAGCAGGAGGAAGAGGTGATGTATTTTCCATATTTTCTTAGCATAAATGGAGATAATTTGAAGACATGGTTTTCTATACACTGGTGATCTTGCCAGATTTGTAAATGTTGCTTATCTATTTCATTAACAGTAGGAGTAGCCAGATTTAAACCTTCTTTATATTATGCTTTAGAATGGTATTCATTTTGGGTTAATCATTTTGATTTGAAAAGCTTTCAAGGAATGAAATTTTATCTTATGTTTTATTGGAATGATGATTTGCAATCTACTGTTAAAGTTTGCACTGTGAATGAATGAAACTTTGTATCAATTACAAGTTAATTTTATTCTGCAGTTCTAATTTAGGAATTCCTTGGAAGGCAACAAGTCTGATTAGATGAATGAATCAACATTCTTTTCAGTTTAAAAGCCTTAATCTATCTTTTTATATTTCTTTAAAACCCTTGGTTAAAGTAGGTTTATATAGATGTTTGATCTTGTAACAATTCAGAAGCTCAAAACCAGCAGGCCCTTGAAAATTACAACCATATTGACCACTTTGTCAAACAGCAACGTTGTGAACCAACATCAAAGACCTTGGGAGGTGATTAGTTTGATTACTAATTATCTTTTTCAAGAGAGGTGAGATATTTTTACTTTTATCTTACCTACATGTTGTGGGTCAATTTGGCACATCAACAGGTACCTATGAAATTTCTCAAGAATATGTAAATAATTTTGATAATCTTTCTTATATAGGTATGGAAAAGAGGAAAATATTATCATTGGTAACATGGTTAGTTGTTTACAAATCCAAAAGTATTAGGGATTCGGGTCTAAGGAGAATTTATGGGTTTAACATAGCTAGATCAATGTCAATATTAATTACTAGGAGCCCTTATCTTATGATCGGGTTGTATATTGTGGGGTGTTGCACAATTTTTACTCTTAGATTAAAGGTTTCTCTTTGTGGAAAGTTATTATCTAAGATACTTATTTTTATTGATATTTTTTATTATTTATTTATTTATAACTTGAGTTAGGGAATCTCATTGGTTTTAACATTTTATTATATTGGCACAAGGTGGATTACTCTATCCCCTCTTCTTTGAGGAATTCCAAGAGGAAATCTAATAATGGGGGATGTGAGGCCCACCCTTTCTTAGCAATTTATTTTGCACCTAATAGACTTGCTTTGGATATTGTTACTCAATAGTTTGCACATTAGTTTCAGATCATGATCATAATAATAGGTTAGTATGGATATTTATATTGATGAAATTTATTTTTATGATTAGATTATGTTATCATCTTAGGTTTGGATGGATATTAATTCCATGGTTATATCAGTATTTTTTATTAAATTGTTGTGATGATTTCTTGGATAATGTCTATGGCATGCTCATACTATTTATATGATGGAAATAGAGTTATGTATTTTATCTTGTTATTATAATTTGATTTTAGTATTTATTTTAATTATATAACGATATTTATTATTAGTTCTTGTTGATAGGCAGGTTTACTATTGCATTCATTGAATTTTCTTTTCAAATAGTTGCTTGGCCAATGAAATTGTATTGTTTAAAATATTTTTGTCTTTTTCCTATAGTTGGGATTTAAGAACATATTTTTTGTGTTTGAAAATTATGATTTATCTCTTTTTCTATTGGTTGGAGTAGGTCTATTATTCATTTTCTTTTAAGTAAATTAGGAAAATAGGGGGACATTATATATTGTGGAAAATATTTAATCAGCGGATGCAAATTGTGTGAGCTTTGGCAGCGGGCCAGTGGGTATTGAAGTAGTGAATGCATGTTTAATGCATTAAATGCAAACTTTGTGAGATGTGTTGGACAACTAGTGGGTACACAAGCAATGAATGCATAGTTAATTCATGAAATATCAGGCGAGTGCTCAGTTTTATTTGTGCTTATTCTCATTTGTTTATTGTTTGTTGAGAAGCTTGTGTGTTTTTAGCCCTAGGTTGTCGTCTTCGATGTTTGTTATTTTGTGCAATGCTTGAACATGGGAGGAGCCATAGGAATAGTGCACTATTGGTGAGTGGCTCGTCTATCTATTTGTGATACTTGATAACTAGAAATATTGCTCGTTGTTACAAGAAAAACTAAATGGTTTGAGTAAGGTCTTGTTGAATGTGGAGGCATTGAATGCATTAACTATGTGTTCATTGCTTGAGCAGCCACCAGTCTATCAACAAAGCTCACAAAATTTGTATTTAATGTCTAAATGTTTGTAAAAATTTATCATGTTGGTTTATTTTTTTGCAAATTTTATCATGTGCTTATGTGTTTCATGTTTATGAATATATTATATGTCATGGACTGTGCTCATTTGTCTAATTTTTCCATGTAACAGGAACCATTTCTTGCAATTGGAGTCGGGGGAAAAGATCCATATGACTACACATATACTTGGTTGTTGAACAAGGAATTGGAAGGTCAGATTCTTGTATCATTCTTCCCCTTTGTTTGCAATGAATTTTAAGTCTTCCAATGCACCTAAAAATTATGGCTTGGGAGAGTTGTGAACAATAAAGGAGAAGCCTGGTTCAAGAATCTGAATTACCGAATAGACAGATGAGCATAGTGAATGACATGCCATGTAATTCATAAACATGAAACTATTTTTTTCCCAAAAGCAAGTTACTATTGCAATCATTGAATTTGCTTTTGAAATAGTTCCTTGGCCAATCAAATTGTATTTTTAGTTCTATTTTTGTCTTTTCTTTATAGTTGGGATTTAAGGACATATTTTTGGTGTTTGAAAATTATGTTTTTTTTTTTTTCATTCGTTGGAGTAGGTCTATTATTCATTATCATTTCAGTAAATTAGGAAAATAGGGGGACATTATATATTCTAGAAAATATTTAATCAATGGATGCAAAATGTGGGAGCTTTGGTAGCGGGTTGATGGGTACTGAAGTAATGAATGCATGTTTAATCCATTAAATGCAAATTATGTGAGATGTGTTGTAGAGCTGATGAGTATGGAAGTAGTGAATGCATAGTTAATTCATGAAATATCAGTTGAGTGTTGGGTTTTATTTGTGCTAATTCTCATTTGTTTATCATTTGTTGAAAAGCTTGTGTGTTTTTAGATTTGGGTTCCCCTCTTCCATGTTCTTTATTCTAGGAGCAGTGCACTATTGGTGAGCGGCTCATTTGTTTGTTTATGATACTTGATAGCTAGAAGTAATTCTTGATGTTACGAGGGCTAAGGGGACACATGGATACAGTAGATGACATATGCTATGCAACCTATAAACATGGAACAATTGAAGCCAAGGAGTAGGTGGCTATTGCAACAAACGAGAATTATCACAAGAGCAACTAAATGCTTTGAGCAAGGTCTTGTCGACTGTGGAGGAATTCAATGCATTAACTATGTATTCATTGCTTGAGTGGCCACCAACCTATCAACAAAGCTCACAAAAATTGTATTTAATGTCTAAGTGTTTGCAAAAATGTATCGCGTTGGTCTATTTTTTTCAAATTTTATCATGTGCCCCTAATATTCATTTGCTTGTAAGCAAACTAGCAAAATAGAAGTACATGATAAATTTTGGTAAATATCTGCAATGCATTGTAAAGCAATGAATGCATAGTTAATGCATTAAATACTATACCAACACTAGCATAGTTGTTGGATTTGCCTTTGATATGGTCAACGGGTGAGACAAATTCAATAATTATGTAATTTTGTTTCTAGAGTGAGTTTTGTTTGAGCAATTTACCCAGAAAAGCAAATTTTTTTAGCCTAAGGTTAGAATGCTAAATAGCTGTAAATAGGAAGGATTGTGTATTCTTAGACGTTCTGCATACCTTGTGCATGTGGACTAATTGCATGGATGGTAAGAATGGTAGGTTTGTTACATGTAAACGTGTGAGAACGTTCACTTGAAACAAATTTGTGCCCTAGTTGATGCATTGGGCTATGATCTACAAAATCTGTGAAGAACATTTTGTAAATCAATTGTTACGGTTCAGTAAACTTTCTAGTCTGCAAGTGCTTCTAATTTAAGCAGGGGTCAGAGGATTGTATCAATGCAACTATATTCATTCTACAAAGTCACTTAAGTGGCTACCCTTTTCCACATATCAGAATTTTGGTCCTATTGCGACTATAAGTATTGTTTGTTGTTATAAGGATTAATTGTACAAATTGATATAGTAGATGGCATATGCTATGTAACCAAGATACATGGAAAAGTTGAAGCCAAGGAGTAGGTTACTATTGCAATGGTTTAAATTGCAAAATTCAGAGATAATAAACAATTTATCTCTTTTTTATTGGTTGGAGCAGATCTATTATTCATTTTTGTTAAAGTAAATTAGGAAAATAGGAGAACATCATATATTTTGCAAATATTTAATCACTGGATGCAAATTGTGCCAGCTTTGGCAGTGGGGTGGTAGGTACTGAAGCAATCAATAGATATCTAATGCATTAAATGGTATGACTAGTGGGTTAGAAAAAATATTCTATTAAATGCAAATTTTGTGTGATTTGTAGGTGGGCTTATGGGTACGTAAGTTGTGAATGCATAGCTAATTCATGGAATTCCAGGGAAGTAATTGGTTTTATGTGTGCTAATTTTCATTTGTTTATTGTCTATTGAGAAACTTGTGTGTTTTTAGCTTTAGATTCCCCTCTTACATGTTTGCTAAGTTTGTGAGGCCCCTGAATGTTGGAGGAGCTATAGAGTTTTGTTTGAGCATTTTTCCCAATAGCTTAGTTTTTTGTGGCTAAATCAATAAGCATTAGCATTCACTTTGTTACAAAACATAGGAAATGCTCTAAACATTTTTGGCAAAGAAACGACATCGAAAAGTGCCTTAAGAAACATGATCTTCCAATGTGTCTAAGAATTATTTATTGGAAGAGTTGTGTACAATAAAGGAGAACGTTGGTTCAAGAATCTAACTTTCCAAATAGACAGATGGGCATAGTGAATAACATGCCATGTAATTCATAAACATGAAACTATTTTTTTCCCAAAAGCATGTTACTTTTGTAATTAGAAATATGCATAATTCCAATCATGGGATATGTAATTCATTGGTTAAATATTTTCCCAAATTTATAATGTCTTCCTAGTCTCCTAATTTTCTTAAACGAAAAACAATAATAGACCTAGTGCATTAATCATGCATTCATTGTTGTTGTGCCAACCAACCCACTGTCAAAGCTTGTGCAATTTGCATCCAATGATTAAATATTTTCCAAAATATATAATGTCCTATTTTCCTAATTTACTTAAACAAAAATGAATAGTAGACCTACTAGCATTTAATGCAATAGTTGTAGATTGATTGACAAGCGTGCCATATCCAATGCACATTATACAATTGCAATAGTGACCTACTCTGATTGCAACAGTAACTTGCCTTTGAGCAAAATGTTAGGCACATGATGTAGTGCCCCTCATACTATTTTCTGATAGACTGACAATTGATTTTCTTTGGGATCAGACATTATGGTACATTGTTTGATGTTGGACTTATTGCTATGATGATGTTTGTGATGACATTTCTGTTACTTGAGTTTTATGCTTATGTTATGACTAGTATATGGATTTATTTGATTATGTGGACTAATTCTATCATGAGCACTATGTGAATATCTGATCATGATTATTAAGCAATTATCTTGTAACTATTCTTATTTTGATTTTTATGCAACTAATTGTTATGAGTTGATGTGGTTACTTGACTGATGTGTTTGGATGGAAGGGACAGTGTCGCCTCATTCACTCATGAGTACCCTACGACACTAAGACTCTCTTTCACGGTGTGTCTGATTATATGTAAATGTATATGCACAACCATTTTGTGTGGTGTAGGTTGCAGGTACTAGGCATCGACTCCACCTGAATTGGCAGGTCTGAGTGTGCTTTAAACCCAATGGAACAGTTGATTGAAGATAGCACTTGGTCCCCTACCCTAGCCATCATCCTTGAAGAGGATGAGTATCTGGTCTGATACCTTGTCAATATGTCAGTGTTGTTTGTGGTCAGTTGGTCTTGCTTTTCAACCCTGGTTAGGGTTTAGGTAATTGTTTGGAATTTGGTTTATTTAATTCAAAATTGTTTGATAAATGTTGTTTTTGGTTAATTGATATATTAAAATAAGTTATTAAGTAAAAAGGTACTATGATAAATAAATATAAATATATATATATATATATATTAATAATCATAGTTTATAATAAATTAAATGTGTAATGTAATATTAAAAAAAAAAATTATAATGGAATGTTGTAATTAATAAATAGTAAAAATAATATGTTACATAGAAAGGTTTTTCATGCAACACATGCATAAATTTGAACAGGTTGTCTAAAAAGAAACTTAATGTTTTCTTGGGGATTTTGAAAGATTTTTGGTTTCAAAAAAATGAACATCTTCTTTTTGTAAATATTTTTTTCTTTTGGGAGAATGGGGATTTTGTTTTTGTTGAACGGAGTAATTTGTCTGCAAAAATTTCACATATTGTTGTTGTGGGAAATGGGGATTCTTAGAGAAAAATTATTTAGGGTTTTGGGAAGAAAATTTTTGTAAAAGAATTTCATTCCATCGTTGATTCTTGGAAGGGAGGAACATAGAAGGATAGGCGAAGGAAGGCATTGTATCAAATTAATTTGGGGAAACGAATTTACAGGTAAGTCTTTGTTCTTACGATAGTGCTATTGTTTTGATTGTTCAACGAATTCATCATTTTGTTTGTAATCTTATTGCATATATATTTTATGCATATCCTATAATCGTTGCATTACTGAGAAAACATTTATTTACATCTTCCGATTTCTTTCTTGAATGCTTTAATAAATCCAATTTGTGTGCATCCTGCTACCGATCCTTGCTTTCGTATCTGCCAGGGAAATTTTTAACAACCCAATTCGATATGCATGTTTGCGCCTAGAGAAAACAACAAAATTTATCTTTTCCCCAACCCATTGCATTTGCTTGAAAGTTTTTAAAGCCTTTTTAACAAA
Organism: Sequoia sempervirens; assembly: GCA_007258455.2. Taxonomy (NCBI): domain Eukaryota; kingdom Viridiplantae; phylum Streptophyta; class Pinopsida; order Cupressales; family Cupressaceae; genus Sequoia; species Sequoia sempervirens. Next base: position 264,718,005 of record VDFB02000015.1, read on the forward strand.
TGCATATTACGCATGTCTAGCTATCTCTCATTTTTGAGGAGAAATTCCCTTGAGGCTTTCAGCTAAATAGCCACATGCATCCTCCTTGTGCGCCTTATTCTCCCTAGTGTGTTGTCATTGCCCTTCATTCCCTTGCGGACTCGCTGCTTGAAGTGACTTAGTGTTTGGTCTATGCTTAAATTATTGTTGTATGTTGCAATTTCCTTGTTCTGCAATATATATATGTGATGCTAAGTAATTTGATTCCTTCTTGCATACTACAATGGACCTTCATTATGTTTGGTGTTCTTTGAAATTTTATGGACATTCATTATGTTGGTATTCGATGGATATTTGTTGTGCTTGGTATTTGATGCTTGCAATTCGATTTCATATGTGATAGTGATTTCATATGCTATACTGTGATTTATATATTGCAGTTCGATACTTGTATGGCATCTTAATTTTGATAAATATATATTAAGTTTGGTGTTTGATTTTATACATATACATATACATATACATATATACATGTATATGTATATATATATATGTATATACATATATGTATATATGTATATATATGTATGTAAATATGTATATATATGTATGTAAATATAAATGTGTGTGAATATATATATAACACAATATGAAATGGTATAATGAATTGAAAATTGCATGTATGTATGTATATATATATATATATATATATATTTGTATTATGGTTTTAGTAAAAGAATAATTCTGCCTATGAGATTAATTGATTATGTTAGATAAGTGAATTGGGAAATTAAATAGGGGAAAAAAATTACTTATAATTAGTTAAATTGAAGGATTTGTGATTAGCTTTAGTTTAAATAAGCAAGATAAATTGTCTTTTTGTTAAATAATGAATGTTGATTACTTTCATAATTATTTAATAGTTGATTTGTAAATACACTATGTAATTAGTTATTTAGAATATTGTTATTGTGGTAAATGACCAAATTAAGTAAATTATGTGGCTAAGTTAAAGAGTATTATGAAAAGTGGAAATAATGTATTATCTAATTGATAGCTTGTATAGAATATTGTGTTTGAGTATTGGAAATTGGAGTGATTTTTGCAATTCGATTTCATATGTGATAGCGATTTCATATGCTATACTGTGATTTATATATTGCAGTTCGATACTTGTATGGCATCTTAATTTTGATAAATATATATTAAGTTTGGTGTTTGATTTTATACATATATATATACATATATATATATATACATATACATATACATATATATATGTATATGTATATGTATATGTATATGTATATACATATATATATCTATATGTATATATATATATATGTATGTATATACATATATGTATATATATATATGTATGTATATATAAATGTGTGTGAATATATATATAACACAATATGAATTGGTATAATGAATTGAAAATTGCATTCTCTTTTTCATATATACATATTTATATATGTATGTATGTGTGTGTATATATATATATATATATGCATATATTTGTATTATGGTTTTAGTAAAAGAATAATTCTGCCTATGAGATTAATTGATTATGTTAGATAAGTGAATTGGGAAATTAAATAGGGAAAAAAAATTACTTATAATTAGTTAAATTGAAGGATTTGTGATTAGCTTTAGTTTAAATAAGCAAGTTAAATTGTCTTTTTGTTAAATAATGAATGTTGATTACTTTCATAATTATTTAATAGTTGATTTGTAAATACACTATGTAATTAGTTATTTAGAATAATTGTTATTGTGGTAAATGACCAAATTAAGTAAATTATGTGGCTAAGTTAAAGAGTATTATGAAAAGTGGAAATAATGTATTATCTAATTGATAGCTTGTATAGAATATTGTGTTTGAGTATAATTGGAGTCTTTTGTGTTAATTTGTTAAGGTTGGTTTCTAGAGGCTTAGGAAGGAGTATTTTTGTATGTATGGATTTGATGATTGTTTCACTTTGGAGGTGGTTTGGTAATGTTTGAGTAGTATGCAAGAGGGTCAATGCTTTGTACTGTGTATAGATTCTTGTGATTGTGATATGTGGGCAAGATGGTCAATGCCTTGCTCTATGTATTGGATCCATGTGATTAGGTTAAGTGTGCAAGATGCTAAATGAATTGCTTGATGTGTAGGGTTTACTAGTTGCAAGTATGGGGAGTGGCTCTCAATAGGGGTTGAAAGCCAAAGTGGTGTCCAAGATAACCCATTCGAGGGTTACTTAATCCAATGGTAACCTTAATAATGAATTTGGGGGAAGGGTAGATTTCACATTAATCAAGATAATGATATGACTCACTCATGGCTCAAGTGGTCATTTAGGCTTGAGATGAGATGTGAAGGCCTGGAATGGAAAGATCAACTACCTTGTCCTCATGAAAGGTACGTTGATTATGCATGAGTTTGTTTGGGAGCCGAGGATCGATAGAGGCTTCTAGGATAACCCAGGATGGAGGTCGAGGCCTAGGAAGACCTGCCAAGATAACCCATATCAAGCTATGTGATGACACTCCTCCCTATTGCAGTCTAGCACTCCCTAGTTTTGATTTCTCCTTATGTTGTGTGAATTCCTCTGAAAGCGAAGCAAGTGTTGTATGTGATGTTGGTATTGTTAGCAGTGTTGTGTTGGATTGATGTATAGCCCTTGTTTATGTTAGCTTGATGTCTTCTTGATTGTCTGTTGTAGTGGGACCTTGTGTTATATCCTAGCACGAGGGGTGGACCTCAAGGTTCCACATGGTTGGGAGGTTGGTGCATTTTCCTCCATTGGGTACCCTTGTTGCATGTTCATGTGTGTGGATATTGCTCATGGTGTTGTGGACTCCAGTACCTATTCCAGTTCGAGAGGACTATCTTTTATGTATATGTCTTTGATTGTATATCAGTTGTATCTCTTATTGTAATCAGATGTATTGTTCCCGTATGTACTCAGGGAAGCTTTGTTGTAAATATTGTAATGATGTAACATATATTGATGTATTTTTCTTGTAATGAATACTATAGTGTAATGCATCGTGTATATGTAGTTAGCTAGAAATGAACTTAATGTTGATTATCAGTTGATATGTTATGTGGAATCATTTAATGTGATGCTTTTAAAATGAACTTTTCTTGTTAGTTAAATCATGATATCTTGGTAGTTAATGAAATGATTCTAGTTATCCTAGTTAATAGATATGTGAGTAGCATAGTTAGGGAACCTTAGAGGACCTAGGTTTAGTTATTATGTTATGTTATGTTATGCATTCCATTATTATTTCCTTTTTAAAAAAATATTTTCCATTAATGTGACATAGTTAGTGTTGTCCTCTAGGGTTCCTTGGCAGGGCATTACACTTGGTATCAAAGCCCTAGTTTTAACATTGGGTACTCTGGTTTCATATGAGCCCATTATGTTGTCCTAGTTGCTCATCCTCGCCTAACAACCTGAGACTTGTCCTTGGTGGTGTTGTGTAGGAAGATGCCTAGAGGTCGAGGTCAGGATCATGGTAGAGGTCAAGGTGGTGGTTGTGGGGCTAACCTCCATAATACCCCTTCTCAGAGTTCCCATGAGAGTGATCATGAGGAACAAAAAGGCTCTCAGAATGATCAAGAAAGTGGGGTTCAAAATCTGGGTCAGTCAGAGTTAGAGGGAGCTCAATTATGCCAGTTACTTGAGGAGGTCCTTACCTGCCTAGGCCCTAGATAGGAGGGTGATCAACATGTGGTTAGGCAAAGAGAAAGGTCTCCTAGGAGGAGAGATGTTACAGCAAAGCAAGAGACTATTTTAGCAAGTCATATGAGGGATCTCTTGAGGGCACATCCTCCTACCTTTGATGGTTCTAGTGGTGGTTTGAAGGCAGAGAATTGGTTGATAGATTTGGACAGGTGTTTTTCCATGCACCCGTATGGTAGTAACACCAAGACGGGATGTTCCATCATGCACCTTAGAGGTTTTTCTTCTACATGGTGGTGGTTGGAGGAACAAAAATTGCATTTGGATATTGGTTTAGTTTCTTGGGAGATGTTTTTGGAGAAGTTTAGAGCTCATTTTTTGTCAGACCACTAGAGGCAATGTCACACTGATGAGTTTCACGAGTTGAGGTAGATGGTTATGTTTGTGGAGTAGTATGAGCATAGGTTCTTTGAGCTTATGTAGTATGTAGGTTTTGGTCATGATGAGGCCATGTTGGTTCAACATTTCATTAGGGGTTTGAATGCCTATATCAGTGGGGGAGTCTAAGTTTTTGAACTAAAGACCATGGATGTGGCAGTAGAGAAGGCTTGATTGGTAGAGGAGAATCTAGCCATGGTGCTAGGAGGTCATATAGGTGTTCAAATTGGTAGTGCACCTCCAGTAGGATTTGGGTCTTGAGGTGGTTACTCTCAGACAATAGGTTCCTCTAGGAGCCATCATGCACCTACTTACAAGGGTGGACAATAGTAGCAATAGCAGTGTTCCCAGTCAAAACCTAAGAACTTTCAGTCTCAGCAAGGTGGTGGTTCTTAGTCTGGGAAAAACCAGAATCGGTGGCAAGCCAAGCATAATCATTTTGATCATCCAGGTCAGAGCACATAGTCTGCAATCAATAGAGGTAGTTTCCAACAGTCAAGTATACCTTCAAGCAACAGGGGGTATGGTAGAGGTACAAGTTATTTTTCTTGCAGCCAGCAGGTTCATATAGCCAGGCAGTGTCCTCAGAAGAGCACATCAGGATTTAGTCAGAGGTTGACAACCTTAAAGCTGAACATGGGTGATGCAGGTAGGTCTCACAAAGTGTTTGTGGTAGTTGATAACTTCCAGGCAGACCATCAGGGCACAGTTGTGGAGACCACAAGTGTGTTGCAAGGCATTGGTATTTCTATCCTTTTTTACTATGGTGCTTCTAATTCATTCATTTCCCCTTCTTTAGTGGATCGATGTGGATTGGTGGAAGTAAAGTAGGATGTTAGGTGGTCAGTCGAATTGGCCTTTGGAGCTAGAGTAGTGGTAGAATCCCTTGTGTATGGATGTGGATTGAAGATTGGTACTCTCTTTACCATAGTGGATCTTTACATCATACCCCTAGGATCTTATGACGTAGTGTTGGGTATGGATTGGTTGGATGCTCATCGAGTGGTTATAGATTTCAGATATAAATTAGTGTAGTGTTTAGATGATTTAGGAAGGGAGGTAGAGGTAGTTGGCATTCAGAGACCCATCTCTTTGCGTATGATTTCTTCTATGCAGTTAAGGAGATGTATGCGTCAAGGTTCCTAGTTATTTTCTCTAACGGTTAATGATTTGGACTTAGGGGAGAGTCAAGAGGTGTCCCTTGATGATCATCCTATCCTTAGGGAGTTTGTAAATGTCTTTCCCAGTGAGATTCTAGGGATTCCACCTAAGTGTGACATCAATTTCAGGATAGATCTTGTTCTTGGAGTAGAACCTATTTCTCGAGCTTTGTATCAGATGACCACTAAGGAGCTTAAGGAGCTTCAGTTGCAGCTAGAGTTCTTGGCTAAGGAGTTCATTCATCCTAGTGCCTCTCCTTGGGGAGCACTATTCATTTTTGTGAAGAAAAAGGATGGACCCTTTATGTTTTGTATTAACTATCGGCAACTAAATAAGGTGACGGTGAAGAACAGATATCCCTTGTCGAGGATTGATGACCTTTTTTATTAGATTAAGGGAGCCAAGGTGTTTTCGAAGATTGACCTAAATTCGGGGTATCATCAATTGCGTATCTTTGAGGTGGACATTCATAAGACTACATTTCACACTCGATATGGGCACTATGAGTTCATTTTTGTGCCATTTGGGTTGATGAATGCACCATTTGTATTTATGAGCCAGATGAATGGAGTTTTCCACACCTACCTTGACAGATTTTTCCTTGTGTTCCTAGATGATATTTTGATTTATTCAAGGACTATGGAGGAGCATGAGGAGCACTTGCGACAAGTATTGTAGTGTCTAAGGGAGAATCAGCTATATGTAAATTTGGAAAAGTGTGAATTCTTTCAGATAGAGGTGAGATATTTGGGACATGTCATTTTAGGAGAAGGTATTGTCGTGGATCCTTCGAAGATCCACGCCCTCATAGATTGGCCCGAGCCCACTAATGTTTTAGAGGTTCACAGCTTTATGGGCTTAGCAGGTTATTATCGGTGGTTTCTGTAGGGTTTTTCAAGCATAGCTCACCCTATCACTTCCCTTCAGAGGAAAGGGAAGAATTTCATCTAGTCAAAGCAATGTCAGGAAGCCTTCTAGACTCTCAAGGAGAGGTTCACTAGTGCACCTATTTTGGAAATTCCTGATCCTACCGGAGACTTTGTGGTGTGTACTGATGCATCTTTGGAGGGTATAGGAGCAATATTGATGTAGGATGGTCATGTGATAGCCTATGAGTCTCACAAACTCAAGGGTCATGAGTTGAACTATCCTACACATGACTTGGAGTTAGTTGTCATCATTCATGCCTTGGTGAGATGGAGAGATTTTTTGTTAGGGCATCAGTTTGAGTTGCATAGCGACCACCGTAGTTTATAGTACATATTCACACAACCAAACCTGAATGTTAGGTAGATGCAATGGATGGAGTTTTTGTGCGAGTATGATTTTGAGCTGAAGTATATCCAGGGTAAGGAGAATGTTGTGGTAGATGCTCTTAGCCGATGGAGGCATGAGCTTTCAGCATTCACTCTTGGAGTACATTTGAGGAGTCAGATCCTTGCAGCACTTCCTGCAAACAATTGGTATTAGGAGGTGAAGTCAGAGGATGAGTCAAGCAGAGCCTTGGAGGGTAGATTTGTGGGTTATTCCCTTGAGTCATATGGTCTCTTGTAACACTTAGGTCACATCTATGTCCCTCCTTTAGAGGGTCTTCATACCCTAATTATGTCAGAGGCACATCAGGCACCCTACTCAACTCATCTGGGTGTCAAGAAGATGCACGCAAACCTCTGTCAGTTGTATTTTTGGGCCGAAATGAAGAGGGATATTGTAGATTTTGTCTCAAGGTGTTTGGAGTGCCAGAGGATTAAGGTAGAGCACCAGCACCCCACAGGTCTTCTTCAACCGCATCTTGTCCTAGAATGGAAATGGGACATCATTTCAGAGGATTTTGTAGTCGGCCTTCCAACGTCTTTCCATCATCATGACGCCATCATGGTCACCATGGATAGGTTGACTAAGGTGGTGCAATTCTCTCATGTTCGGTCTTCATATAATGCTTCTTTAATGGCCAAGATTTTTATGGAGGATATAGTCAAATTGCATGGGATTCCTCATAAAGATCTAGTATTCATTTCAACACTCTGGACATCCTTACAACATGTGTTGGGGACTCAATTGAACTTTAGTTCTGCTTACCACCTACAGACAAATGGGAAGACCGAGAGAGTTAACCAGGTCTTGGAGGATATGCTCAGGATGTAAGTCATGGATCAATAGTCTCATTGTGAGGACTATTTGTACTTAGTGGAGTTTGTGTATAACAATGGGTACCACAGTTCTATTGGTATGCCCCCTTTTCAAGAATTGTATGGTCGTCCTTGTAGGACCCCACTGAGTTGGGATCATCTTGAGGATAGAGTCCTCCTGGGACCAAAGATGCTTCAAAAAATGAAGCAGCAAGTTGTTCGTATTAGAGAGCATTTGGTGGTAGCATAGGACAAGCAGAAGAAGCATGTGGATTTTCATAGGGTTGATCATCAGTTTTTTGTAGGTGACTAGGTATTCTTATGGGTTCATCCATGAAAGAGTCTGATCCACTATGGAAAAGGCTCTAAGCTCACATCATGTTTTGTTGGGTTGTTCGAGGTTTTGGAGAGGATTGACCTTTTTGCATACCATCTTGCTTTTATGCCTAGTCTATCATGAATCCATGATGTATTTCATGTTTTTTTTCTAAGGGCATATTATCCAGATATTTCACATGTTCTTGACTGGAATGCTTTATAGGTAGAGGACAGGCAGCTGGATCTGGAGCCTGTGGTCATTATGCAACATAGGATACTTGCCCTCAGGGGTTGATATGTTGAGTACGTGAGGGTCTAGTGGGATCCTAATGATGATCCTTCAGCCATTTGGGAGGATGCATCCCGAATGCGAGAGTTATACCATTTCTTGTTTGCAAGCTTCCAAGAGTAAGCCTGATTCTAGGGGGAGGATGTAGTGCCCCTCATACTATTTTCTGATAGACTGACAGTTGATTTGTTTTGGGACCAGACATTATGGTTCATTGTTTGATGTTGGACTTATTGCTATGATGATGTTTGTGATGAAATTTTTGTTACTTGAGTTGTATGCATATGTTATGACTAGTATATGGATTTATTTGATTATGTGGACTAATTCTATCATAAGCACTATGTGAATATTTGATCATGATTATTATGCAATGATCTTATGACTGTTATTATTTTGATTGTTATGTAACTAATTTTTATGAGTTGATGTGGTTACTTGACTGATGTGTTTGGGTGGAAGGGACAGTGTCGCATCACTCACTCGTGAGTACCCTGCGACGTTGTGATTCCCTTTCATAGTGTGTTTGATTATATGTATATGTATATGTATGACCATTTTGTGTGTTGTAGGTTACAGGTACTAGGCATCAACTCCACCTAAATTAGCAGGTCTAAGTGTGCCTTAAACCCAATGGAATAGCTGATCAGAGATAGCACTTCATCCCCTACCCTATCCATCATCCTCAAAGAGGATGAGTATATGATCTAATACCTTGTCAGTGTGCCACTGTTGTTTGTGGTCAGTTGGTCTTGCTTTTCAACCCTGGTTAGGGTTCAGGTAATTGTTTGGAATTTGTTTTATTTAATTTACAATTGTTTGATAAATGGTTTTTTGGTTAATTGATAGATTAAAATAAGTTATTAAGTAAAAAGGTACTATTATAAATAAATATAAATATATATTTATTTATTAATAATCATAGTTTATAATAAATTAAATGTGTAATGTAATATTAAAATAAAAATTATAATTATAATGGAATGTTGTAATTAATAAATAGTAAAAATAATATGTTAAATAGAAAGGTTTTTCATGTGCAACACATGTACAACTTTGAACAGATTGTCGAAAAAGAACTTAATGTTTTCTTGGGGATTTTGAGAGGTTTTATTAGATTTTTGGTTTCGAAAAAACAAATAGCCTTCTTTTTGTAAATATTTTTCCTTATGGGAGAATGGGGATATTTTTTTTTGTTGAAAGGAGTAATTTGTCTGCAAAAATTTCACATATTGTTGTTGGCGTGGGAAATGGGGATTCTTGGAGAAATTTGATTCAAGGTTTTGGGAAGAAAATTTATGTAAAATAATTTCATTCCATCATTGATTCTTGGAAGGGAGGAACGTAGAAGGATAGGAGAAGGAAGGCATTGTATCAAATTAATTTGGGGAAACAAATTTACAAGTGAGTCTTTGTTCTTCTTATAATAGTGCTATTGTTTTGATTGTTCAACGAATTCATCATTTTGTTTATAATCTTAGTGCAAATATATCTTATGCATATGATGTAATCATTACATTCCTCAGAAAACATTTATTTACATTTGGCGATTACTTTCTTGAATGCTTTAATAAATTCAATTTGTGTGCATCCTGATGTCGATCCTTGCTTTCATATCTGCTAGGGCAATTTTCAACAACCTAATTTGATATGTATTTCTACGCCTGAAGAAAATAGAAGAATTTATCTTCGCCCCAACCCATCGCATTTGCTTGAAAGTTTTTAAAGCCTTTTTAACAAATGCATATTATGCATGTCTAGCTATATTTTATTTTTGAGGCAAAATTCCCTTGAGGCTTTCAACTAAACAATCTTGTGCCTCCTCCCTATGTGCCTTATTCTCCCTGGTGCATTGTCATTGCCCTTCATTCCCTTGTGGGCTCGCTGCTTGAAGCGATTTAGTGTTTGGTCTGTGCTTAAATCGTTGATGTATGTTGTGATTTCCTTGTTCTGCAATATATATATATATATATATATATATATATATATATATATATATATTTGATGCTAAGTAATTTGATTCCTTCCTGCATACTACATTTGACCTTCATTATGTTTGGTGTTCTTTGAAATTTTATGGATATTCATTATGTTGGTATTCTATGGATATTCGTTGTGCTTGGTATTTGATGCTTGCAATTCGATTTCATATGTGATAGCGATTTCAAATGCTATACTATGATTTATATGTTGCAGTTCAATACTTGTATGGTGTCTTAATTTCGATAAATATATATTAAGTTTGTTTTTCAATTATATATATGTGTGTGTGTGTGTGTGTGTGAATATATATATACCACAATATGAATTGGTATAATGAACTGAAAACTGCATTCTATTTTCAATATATATACATATCTATATATGTATGTATATACATATAAAAAAGTATGTGTATATATACATATATATATATGCATACATATGTATTATGGTTTTAGTAAAAGAATAATTCTTCCTATGAGATTAATTGATTATGTTAGATAAGTGAATTGGAAATTAAATAGGGAAAAATTTATTTACTTATAATCAGTTAAATTGAAGGATTTGTGATTAGCTTTAGTTTAAATAAGCAAGTTAGATTGTCTTTTTGTTAAATAATGAATGTTGATTACTTTCATAATTATTTAATAGTTGATTTGTAAATACACTATGTAATTAGTTATTTAGAATAATTGTTATTGTGGTAAATGACCAAATTAAGTAAATTATGTGGCTAAGTTAAAGAGTAATATAAAAAGTGGAAATAATTTATTGTATGATTGATAGCTTGTATAGAATATTGTGTTTGAGTATTGGAAATTGGAGTGATTTTGGTAATTGTTTAAAAGTGGGATTCTTTTGTGTTAATTTGTTAAGGTTGGTTTCCAAAGGCTTAGGAAGGAATATTTTTGTATGTATGGCTTTGATGATTGTTTCACTTTAGAATTGGTTTGGTAATGTTTGAGTAGTGTGCAAAAGGGTCAATGCCTTGCACTGTGTATAGATTCTTGTGATTGTGATATGTGGGAAAGATGGTCAATGCCTTGCTCTATTTATTAGATCAATGTGATTAGGTTAAGTGTGCAAGATGGTAAATGTCTTGCTTGATGTGTAGGGTTTACTAGTTGCAAGTGGGGGGAGTGGCTCTCAATGGGGGCTGGAACTCAAAGTGGTGTCTAGGATAACCCATTCGAGGGTTTCTTAATCCAATGGTAACCTTAACAATAAATTAGGGGGAAGGGTAGATTTCACATTAATCAAGATAATGATATGCCTGACTCATGGCTCAAGTGCTCGTTTAGGCTTGAGATGAGATGGGAAGGCCTGGAATGGAAAGATTAATTACCTTGTCCTTATGGAAGGTACGTTGATTCCACATGAGTTTTTATGGGGGTTGGGGATCGATAGAGGTTGTCGGGATAACCTAGGATGGGGGTCGGGGCCTAGGAAGATCTACCAGGATAACCCATATCAAGCTATGTGATGTCACTCCTCCCTATTGGAGTCTAGCACTCCCTAGTTGTGATTTCTCCTTCTTTTGTGTGAATTCCTCTAGAAGTGAAGAAAGTGTTGTATGTGATGTTGGTATTGTTAGCAGTGTTGTGTTGGAGTCATGTATAGCCCTTGTTTATGTTAGCTTGTTGTCTTCTTGATTGTCTGTTGTAGTGGGACCTTGTCTTATCTCCTAGCATGGGGGGTGGACCTCAAGGTTCCACATGGTTAGGAGGTTGGTGCTTTTTCCTCCATTGGGTACCCTTGTTGCATGTTCATGTGCATGGAGATTGCTCATGGTGTTGTGGACTCCAGTACCTATTCTAGTTCAAGAGAACTATATTTTATGTATGTCTTCGATTGTATATCAGTTGTATCTCTTATTGTAATTAGATGTATTCTTCCCACATGTACTCAAGGAAGCTTTGTTGTTAAAATTGTAATGATGTAACAGATATTGATGTATTCTTCTTGTAATGAATACTAAAATGTAATGCATCTTGTATATGTAGTTAGCTAGAAATGAACTTAATGTTGATTATCAGTTGATATGTTATGTGGAATCATTTAATGTGATGCTTTTAAAATGAACTTTTCTTGTTAATTAAATCATGATATCTTCTTAGTTAATGAAATGATTCTAGTTATCTTGGTTAATAGATATGTGAGTAGCGTAGTCAGGGAACATTAGAGGACCTAGGTTTAGTTATTATGTTATGTTATGCATTCCATTGTTATTTCCTTTTAAAAAAAAGGTGTTCCATTAATGTGGCATAGTTAGTGTTGTCCTCTAGGGTTTCTTGGTGGGGTGTTACACATGAAGTGCATGACGGCAATGAAGTTGACACAATTTTCATTCAATTCTTAATTTTATCATTTTCATTTGTAATACTTGCTTGGACAATCAAATTTGATTGTCTTGCAGTAGGTTTACTATTCATTTTAGTTTAAGTAAATTAGGAAAATATGGGAACATTATATACTTGGGATTTATGGACATATTTTTCATGTTTGAAAACCATGATTTATCTCTTTTTCTATTGGTATAGCTAGACTAGAGGTTTGAATATTAATTAATTTCCTTTCAAATATTATTCCACTTACATCATTGAAAATTCCGACCAAAAACAATTGGTATCAAACCATTAAAGTGACACATTAAGGAAGGGAAACAACATCGAAAAGTTCCTTGAGAAACACAATATGCTAAGGCTAGTGGTATGGAGAAATCTCAATACCTCGTAGTGTTTCAATGGTGAATAGGTGTAAACAAGAATGCTTGTCTATGCTTTGTTGTGTTGCATACCTTCTAGACGTCAACTGAGTGCATGGATAGTGAATGGCAAGGGTGTTACATGTGAACATGTGAGAATATAGACTTGAAACAAATTTTTCCCTTGATTGATGCATTAGAATAGTAGTTTATTTTTGCTACATAAAGCAATACTATTTCAAATCTTTGGGAAAGGTCTTGTTCATTGTGGAGGCATACAATGCATTAACTATGGATTCATTGCTTTGATAGGCATTAGCCTACCAGCAAAGCTTGTAAAATTTTGATTTAATGACTAGATGTTTGCAAAAATTTATCGTGTCATTCTATTTGGCTTATTTTCTTAAAGGAAAATGAACGATAGACCTACTTGAAAGAATAGAGAAAGATATAAATAATAATTTTCAAACAAAACAAAAAATGTTCTCAAGTGTTGTCTTTAGAAATAAAACCAAAAATGTTTAGATTATAGAATTTGATTTGCTAGCAAGCGTTGTGTATCAAGTGCAATGAGTGCATTTTCAGCGACAAAGTTTATACAGTTTGGATTTAATTCTTAAATATTTGGAAAAATTTATTGTGTGCTTTTGTGTTTCATGTTTATGAATATCATGTTGTATGTCATGGATTGTGCTCATTTTTCTAAATTGTACCTAAAACAGGAACCATTGGTTGCAATTGAAGTGGGGGACAAAGATCTATATCATTGCAAATAGACTTGGTTCTTCAACAACAAGTTGTAAGGTCAGATTCTCGTATCATTCTCTGGCTTTGTTTGCAATGAAATTTAATTCTTCCAGTGTGTCTAAGAATTATGTATTGGAAGAGTTGTGAACAATAAAGGAGAACGTTGGTTCAAGAATCTGACTTTTCAAATAAACAGATGGGCATAGTGAATGACATGCCATGTAATTCATAAATATGAAACTATTTTTCGCCCAAAAGCATGTTGCTTTTGCAATTAGAAATATGCATAATTTCAATCATGGAATATTCAATTCATTGGTTAAATATTTTCCAAAATTTATAATGTCTTCCTACTCTCCTAATTTTCTTAAACAAAAATCAATAATAGACCTAGTGCATTAATCATGCATTCATTGTTGTAGTGCCAACCAGCCCACTGCCAAAGCTTGTGCAATTTGCATCAAGTGATTAAATATTTGCCAAAATATATAATGTCCTATTTTCCTAATTTAATTAAACAAAAATGAATAGTAGACCTACTCCAACCAATAGCAAAAGAGATAAATCATGGTTTTCAAACATGAAAAATATGTCCATGAATCCCAAGTATATAATGTTCTTGTAATTTGCTAGTTTACTTAAACTACAATGAATAGTAGACCTACTGCAAGACAATCAAATTAGATTGGCCAAGTAAGTATTAGAAATGCAAATGAGAAAATTAAGAACTCAAGTGTTGTCTATAGAAATAAAACCAAAAATGTTTAGATTATAGAATTTGATTCATTAGCAAGGGTTGTGTATCAAGTGCATCGAGTGCATTTTCAACGACAACTCTCACATAGTTTGGATTTAATTCTTAAATATTTGGAAAATTTTATTGTGTGCTTTTGTGTTTCATGTTTATGAATATCATGTTGTATGTCATGGATTGTGCTCATTTGTCTAAATTCTACCTGTAACAGGAACCATTGGTTGCAATCGAAGTGGGGGACAAAGATCTATATCACTACAAATAGACTTGGTTCTTAAACAACAAGTTGTAAGGTCAGATTCTTGTATCATTCTTCCACTTTCTTTGCAATGAAATTTAATTCTTCCAATGTGTCTAAGAATTATGTATTGGAAGAGTTGTGAATAATAAAGGAGAACGTTGGTTCAAGTATCTGACTTTCCAAATAGACAGATGGGCATAGTGAATGACATGCCATGTAATTCATAAACATGAAACTATTTTTTGCCCAAAAGCATGTTGCTTTTGCAATAATAAATATGCATAATTGCAATCATGGGATATGTAGTTCATTGGTTAAATATTTTCCAAAATTTATAATGTCTTCCTACTCTCCTAATTTTATTAAACGAAAATGAATAATAGACCTAGTGTATTAATGATGTATTCACTGTTGTAGTGTTGACCAGCTCGCTACTAAAGCTTGTGTAATTTGCATCAAGTGATTAAATATTTGTCAAAATATATAATGTCCTATTTTCCTAAATTTACTTAAATAAAAATGAATAGTAGACTTTCTCCAACCAATAGCAAAAGACATAAATCATGGTTTTCAAACATGAAAAATATGTCCATGAATCCCAAGTATATACTGTTCTTGTATTTTTCTAATTTTCTAAAACTAAAATGAATAGTAGACCTATTGCAAGACAATCAAATTTGATTGGCCAAGTGAGTATTACAAATGTAAATGAGAAAATTAAGAACTCAAGTGTTATCTACATAAATAAAACCAGAAATGTTTAGATTATAGAATTTGACTCGTCAGCAAGGGTTGTGTATCAAGTGCATCGAGCACATTTTCAGCGACAAAGCTCACACAATTTGGATTTAATTCTTAAATATTTGGAAAAATGTATTGTGTGCTTTTGTGTTTCATGTTTATGAATAGCATGTTGTATGTCGTGGACTGTGCTCATTTTTCTAAATTGTACCTGTAACAGGAACCATTGGTTGCAATTGAAGTGGGGGACAAAGATCTATATTGTTGCAAATAGACTTGGTTCTTCAACAAGAAGTTGTAAGGTCAAATTATTGTATCATTCTCCCACTTTGTTTGAAATGAAATTTAATTCTTCCAATGTGTCTATGAATTATGTATCGGAAGAGTTGTGAACAATAAAGGAGAACGTTGGTTCAAGAATCTAACTTTCCAAATAGACAGATGGGCTTAGTGAATGACATGCCATGTAATTCATAAACATGAAACTATGTTTTGCCCAAAAGCATGTTGCTTTTGCAATCATGGGACATGAAATTCATTGGTTAAATTTTTTCCACAATTTATAGTGTCTTCCTACTCCTAATTTCTTAAACGAAAAACAATAATAGACCTTGTGCATTAATCATGCATTCACTATTATAGTGCCAACTAGCCCGCTACCAAAGCTTGTGCAATCTGCATCAAGTGATTAAATATTTTCCAAAATATATAATGTCCTATTTTCCTAAATAACTTAAACAAAAATGAATAGTAGACCTACTGTAAGCCAAACAAATTTTATTGGCCAAGTAAGTATTACAAATGCAAATGAGAAAATTAAGAATTGAATGCAAATTATGTCAGCTTTATTGTCATCATGCACTTAGGAAAGTTATTGTTGCAATCAGGGCAGGTCACTATTGCAATTGTATAGTGTACATTGGATATGGTATGCTTGTCGATCAATCTATAGCTATTGCATTAAATACCTGCATGGTTGGCAAGAAGTTGTCCAAAGTATACAATTTTTTGTTTCATAATTCTCATTTGTTTACTATGCCTAGATTCCAAAGGAAACAATTGCATATGTAACCTACTTCTCAGTTTCAACTGTTTCATGTTTATGAGTTGGATAGCATATGTCGATTGCTATCCATTTACTACAACTTTTGTATTAACTTCACTTTACTGGGCTTCCTAAGTTAGGTTTAGTGTTTAGGAAACATGTGTGTACATTATTTTCAAAGTTAACTCAACATCCTAAAGTAATTGGTAGATGTCTACCTACTTTTGCATGTCTACAATTATCTGTATTTGATACAGTTCACATCTTCAAGTTCTTTGTAAACAATATAGTCAAAACAATTTGAATTTTTTTGAACTAATTCTCAAAGTTATTATACATTGAATCTTTGATTCTCTAAAAACTAAAAAAGCAATGTAAACTGTAAAACTGTGCAGATGACCTCTTTCCTGTAAGCAATAATACATTTTTTTTTCCTTGACATCAATTATCATAATATTCCATGTGCTTCTCAAATATAGGCTTTTGAACTTTATTGTAGTTATTGGCTAGGGTTGCTAATTCATTAAGCCTATGTTATACATTTTCCAACATGGCCTTTAGGGCTCTAAACCTTTCGTGTATTTTTGGAGATTATTCCAAGTAGTTTGATCCAGACCATTCATGTGCATATTTAACAGTTCTTCCCTTCCTGGTTCTCTACCCTTGGTGTGGTTCTACTTGCTCACTCACAAAGTTGACTTAGCTATAATCATGCATTTACAAAAAAAAATGTTATTCACAGCATTTCCAAATCATACTCCAATGCATCAAGCAAGGGGAAAATTTGTTTGAAGTCAATATTGTCAACTGTTTACATGTAACACCCTTACGATTGTCACCATGCATGGATGTACCCTACATTAAGTATGCAGGGCATGGAAGCATAGACAAACCCTCTTGTTTATTCCTATTTACCATTGTAACTTTCATGTAAAACAATATTGCTTTGTATGCCTTGCTAAGGCTATTGCATAGTGACAGGAGACTATCAAGCATTGGGATTGGCCCTTATTGCTAGCCCCAACATATCATGTTTCCTAGGGTAGCTTTCAATCTGATATCTCTGCTAAAAAAATATTTTTTGCATCATCTATGTTTTGTTACTAGAAAATCCCCAATTTTAAAATTCTTTTTTTTTTAGAGAATTGTGTCTCATATGTTTTTGGCAATATGACATCCAATTTTCCCATTTTCTAATTATTAACTGGATTAATGAACTCTTCACATTTGTACTAAACCAATCTTTAAAAAATAAAAAATGCCATGAATGGCAATATGACAATGGACAATGTAGACATCATAGCTTGTCAAAACTCAAGGCTTACTCTATGGTTTGCTACCAATAAGCATTTCATGTCCCTGGCTTTTTCCTAGCATGCAAGTTACTATTGTAGTCAAAGCAGGTTTCTAAATTGCAATTGTTTGATATGACGTAGGCAGTTGCCAATTAGTTTAAGATGTTGAGTTAACTTTGCAGACAATATGTGCATATGCTAATTGTATGGGAAAATGTCCTAAATACTAGACCTAGCTTAGAAATGCTACGAAAGTGGGGCACTATTGCAATCTTTTTATTTGTAATTGAAAGATAGTAACAGAGAGGAATTATGACAGGAATAACCAAATGCTACATAAATTATAAAATTTCACCGGCACCAATATCAAATGCACATCCAACAATTTGCTAAAATTTAGAACAAAATAGACCAGCGTGATAAATTTTTGCAAACATTCTGACATTAAATTCAAATTTTGTGAGCTTTGTTGATAAGCTACTGGCTACTCAAGCAATGAATACATAGACAAGACCTTGCTCAAAGCATTCAGTTTTCCCTGTGCTAATTGTCATTTGTTCATTGTTTGCCAACTGCAAATGAAACCATTGCAATACTAACTAGCTTCTTGGCTTCGATTGTTCCATGTTAATAGACTACATAACATATGTCATCTATTGTGCCTGTTTGTGCGATTAGGCCTTCTAGTAGCAAGCAATACTTCTAGTTGTAGTGGCATAGAGATACTTATAGGAAGACAAGGGAAAGAAGCATTTACTACTATTAAATGGTCCCATTAGAAAACTAGGAACAATTTTCCCTAGTTCTTAGAAAAAAGGAAGCAAAACTAACGAAAAAAGCTTCGCTGGTTAATAAAAACTCTATTTGAAGGGCTAATGGCTTATTTAATAACAGACTACAAAGTTTAGACAACTATAACAATTGATTTACAAAATGTCTTCCCCAGGATTTGCAGATCATACTATAATGCATCAACCAATGGACAAATTTGTATCAAGTCAATATTATCACACATTTCCACGTAACAGACCTACCATTCTTACCATCCATGTGCCAAGTGTGCAAGGCATGGGAGCATACACAAGCCTTCCCGTTTACACATGTTTAGCATCGTAACCTTACTCTAACAAAGTATTGCTTTATTAACTATTACAATTGGTTCCTTTCGCTAACATGAGCATATCATGTTTCTCAAGGAACTTTTGGATGTTGTGCTTTAAGATGTTGAGTTAACATTGTAGACAATATATGCACACATTTATTTAATGAGCAGATGCCCTAAATACTAAACCTAACTTAGAAATCCTATGAAGGTAGGTCATTGTTGCAATCTTCTTATTTGCAATTGAAACATCATAAATGAAGCAAAATTATAATAGAAATAATTGAATGCTACATAGATTATAGAAATTGATTGCCACCCATATCAAATGCACATCCAACGGTTTGCTCAAATTTGCAACAAAATAGACCAATGTGATAAATTTTTGCAAACATTCAGGCATTAAATACAAATTTTGTGAGCTTTATTGATAGACTAGTGGCTACTCAAGCAATGAACACATAGTTAGCTCATTCAATGCCTCCATAGTCAAAAAGACCTTGGTCAAAGCATTCAGTTTTCCCTATGATAGTTCTCGTTTATTGCAATAGTCACCTACTCCTTCGCTTCAACTATTCCACGTTTATGGGTTGCATAGCATATGTAATCTATTGTACTCATTTTCCATGTTGGACCTTGTATCAACAAGCAATGTTTCTAGTTATCAAGTATCACAAATAGACAGATGAACCACTCACCACTAGTGCATTGTTCTTATGGCTCCTCCCGTGTTCAAGTGTTGCACAAGATAACTAACATCGAAGAGGGGAGCACAAATCTAAAAAAACACAATCTTTTCAACAAACAATTAAAAAAGGAGAATAAGCACAAATAAAATCCAACACTTGTCTAATATTTCATGAATTGACTATGCATTCACTGCTTGTGTACCCTCCAACCCTCCAACACTTCTCACAAAATTTGCATTTAATGTGCATTAAACATGCATTCATTGCTTGATGATAAAATTTGCAAAAAAAATAGACCAACATGATAGATTTTTGCAAACATTTAGACATTAAACATAAATTTAACGAGCTTTGCTAGTAGATTGATGGCCACTCAAGCAATGAACACATAGTTGATGCATTCAATGCCTCCACAGTCAACAAGACCTTGCTCAAACCATTTATTTTTTCCTATAACAATGAGAAATACTTCTAGTTATCAAGTATCACAAATAGACAAACAAGCCACTCACTAGTGCACTGTACCTACCACTCCTCCTGCAATCAAGCGCTGCACAGAATAAAAAACATCAAAGAGGAGAACCCAGAGCTAAAAACACACAAGCTTTTCAACAAACAATAAACAAACAAGAATACGCACAAACAAAACCCAACACTCGACTGATATTTCATGAATTATCTATGCATTCACTACTTGTGTACCCACTAGCTCTCTAACACATCTCGCAAAGTTTGCACTTAATGCATTAAACATACATTCACTGCTTCAGTACCCACCAACCCACCGCCAAAGCTTGCACAATTTGAATTCACTACCAAAATATATAATGTCTCCCTATTTTCCTAATTTACTTAAACGAAAATGAATAATAGACCTACTCCAACCAATAGAAAAAGGAGATAAATCATAATTTTCAAAGACAAAAAATATATTGGTATGCTAATACATCTAGTAGCAGTAGCACATAAGCATTGATATCAGGACAAGGGCAGGAATCATTTCCTACTTTTAGAAGGTTTGATTAGAAAACTGGGGACAATTTTCCTTTGTTTCTTAAAAAAAGAAAAAAAAAATTAATTCTAAGAGCTAGCAACCTATTTAATGACAAAGTACAAATTTTATTGGGCTACAACAATTGATTTACAAAATATTCTTCACAAGATTTGTAGATTGTACTCTAATGCATCAACCAAGGGACAAAATTATTTCAACTCAACATTCTCACACATTTACATGTAACAAAAAAAGGAACGAAGGACCCTACAACTAAAAACACAAAAGCTTTACAACTAACAATAAACAAACAAGAACTAGCACAAATAAAACCCAGCACTCGCGTGCAATTTCATGAATTATGTATGCATTCACTGTTTGTGTGCCCACCAGTCCTCCAACACATGTCACACAAATTTTGTGTGGGAAAATATGTTACCTTGGGACAATCTCACAAAATGAATGTGCATACGAGAAATTTGAGCAACATGTTTCCTTTTGATTACATCCATATCCTTATATTCAATTAATACTAATATTTTTGAATGTCCATATAGACCTTGGTTATATAATTGGTGGATAGTTCCCTCAATATATGTTGCCACTACATTCTATAAACTTAGTTGCATTTGTGATTCACTATGTTTTGTTATAAAGTAGATGTTGTTGCTTAGTGATTTACCCACAAAAACTAAGTTACTGGACAAATTGCTCAAACAAAACTTGATCAAGTATCAACTAAATCTTTGCACAATTTGCATTTAATGCTTAAATACTTGTCAAACTTTATCATCTATTTCTATTGTTCTACTTTTATTTTATCTATCCTCTAATTCAAAATATAGTAATAAATTTTGATCGGCCAGCCAAGCTTATGAAATGCAAAGCAAGTGATTGCAATTGTATTGGCCTAGCGCTTACTGCATTCATTGAGCATTGATTGCTTTATGTTTATGAATAACATATAACATGTCATTGACTATGCTCATTTGTTTAATATGTCCCTGTAACAAGAACCATTGCTTACAATTTGAGTGGGAGACAAACATCTACATTGGTGCAAATATAGTCAATTGTTGAACAAGAAAATGCAAGGTCAAATTCTTGGATCATTGTTCTTTTTTGTTTGCAATGAAAAAATTTAACGTTTATGCAAAATATCAACTCTATTGCCTTGCACTTATGTACAAAATGCTAAAGATTTAGCATATATACATATTAAGGCCAATTAGCATTTTCAACAATCTAATACTTTATGCATTTTGAATGGAAACAAGATATCAAAATATAGAAATGATAGACGTTGATAGGTATGAATATGTAAACTACTCACAAGTCTACAACATAGACAATGTACTAAAAAATAACAGGCTATGTAAAGTAGGCACATTTAAGTACAATGTTGGAGACTATTTGTTTGACTCATTACAAGTATTGTTGAACAATCAGTATACATCAGTCGAGCTATGGAGTGGAATAGTAGATTACTTCTTAATTTGCCTTGCAAAGTGAGATAAAGATGCAATTAAATCAGACAACCTCGAACTAGACCTTGAAACTCTATATAGACTACACAAAGTGCATGATCATGACACATATCTATGCAGAATGCGACTTTCCGTGAAACTAGGTACAAGCAACAATGAAATCAAATTATGGGGAGACATATTTTTTATTCAGTGGCTATCCAAATGGTTGAATATACAAATATGTGTTTGGTCAACGACATCAAGGAAAAAGTACTTGCACTTTAATAATGTAGCCAATTTTCTAGCATATTCTATTTTGTTCCATGATGCAACCCCTCAAAATGGGAATTTTGAACTACTTTTAAGAATTCAACCACATAATCTAAATGGCCAATAGCCAGTAAGTTTAAATCAACTTTAAAAACTCATTAGAAACAATACACAATACCAAACTACCAATGGCAACAAAAGGAAAAAGCTAGACAATAACAAAAGCAATTCCATTCATACAATCAAACAAAATTATCTCAATCATAACTCTATTGTAAGATTGCAGCACCTTAAGAACTTTCTTAGAAATAACAATAAAAAAAATTGACCTATACCTATGAGATCAAATAATAATAAAAAAAAATTCAGCAGCAGACCTTTACGAAAGAAGAATTTAGGATACACAGAAATACACATGCAAAATCTACCAAATGTTGGGTTTCAGCAAAGATACTAGAATATTCAAAGAAAAACAAAAGGAGATATATTATCAAATAGTGCAGTCAAGATCCATAGCATTGATAGATTGCATATGTCGCATATGTTACTCCGCACTAAAACAATCCATGATACCAAAGTATGTCATACCACAAAAAATCTAAACTAATGAACCATTGTCATATGTCCAACTTTAGTGCCAACTAGAAGAATGACTTGTGTCACTTAGAATTGCATTTGCACAAATCTGGGAACTAGGGTACAAAAGATCTCAAATAGGACTAACAAGTTCCATCATTAATGTCCCTGTTGACATCAGCATTATACAAAAAGCATTACCACAATCAATTAACAACACACAAACAATTGTTGTTTCACTCAAAAGATGATTGGAATACAAGAATGCATTTCAAAAAGGCATGGTATGGTCCAATATCATCATGGAAGCTTTGGCTCAATTGTCAAAAAACAACACTATACAACAAGAAAAATATCCAAATAAACAAAGATTGGAAACATTTTTTGCATACCAATGATGAACTTGAAGAGAATATTGGACCTATTACAACTGAAATTGAATCAAATAGTGACATAGAACATGAGAACCCATCTAAAACCTTGGTCCATGGATTCATTGAATCTAGAAGTATACATAGCATGCAAGACAAAATCATTGAAATTGCACCTGCAGAACAAAACTATCTAGTTGGAATTCTTCAAAGAAAAATGCATTGAGGAGATGAATTTCCCAACATTGTTATTTGGCAAGCCACACGATGATGAAATTCTAAAAAACTTCGCATACCATAAAATTGTACAATGGGAAGTTTTACAATCAAATAGAAATTTTGTATATCACACGACAAACATATTTTTCAAAACTATCAAGATACTAATACTACCAGTCTTGTCTACAATGTCCATAAGAATACGAAAGGGCCAACTAAAAGGGTGAAAGCTACTTGCCAAGGACGTGAAACAAAAACCAAACCTTAAGAGAATTCTAAAATCAAATATTGGGTATGTTGACTTCAAAAGAAAAAGAATATCCCCAAACTATACACAACAACTTAAGAAAAATGTTTTTGCAATGATACAACAACTAGGACCACCGACATTCTTCCTCACTTTCACTAGCGCTGAACAAAATTGGGATCCTTTAACAAGCACACTACAAGAATTACACAATCAGCACCAATCAGGTCAAAAACAACAAGAGTCAATTGCTCAAACAGACATTGACAAATTTGAACTGATCAAGAAGGATCCTATTACTTGTGTACGGTACTATAGACATAGAATAAACGCAATGAAAAAATTGATGCTTGTAGATGACTCTATCTTTGGAAATTTTATTGATTACTTCTCTATGACCGAGTTCCAAAATCGAGGAAACAAGCATGATCATATGCTAATATGGGTAAAAAATGCACCAATCTACACAGAAAACAACAACACAAACATCATAGCTTTTGTTGGCATGTACATTACTTGTAGCACTGATCATTTGCAACTTGACTTGGCTACTTTACAAAGGCATCACCACACAAAGAGATGTAGGAGATCAAGGAAAACACTTTGCAGATACAATTTCCTTTTCCACTAATGCGAAAGACACAAATACTCTTACCAATATTGGAAAAGACTAAAACAATAACTTCAAATGTTGCCAACGTTTTCTTGATACTACAAAAATAAAACTATGACAAAGAATACACTTTAGACATGTTTTTAAATGGCATAAACATAACTGAAACTGATTAAATAATAGCTTTAAGCTCTACACTAAACAGGCCAACACTTTTCTTACAAAGAAAACCATCAAAAATATGGAACAATAGTTTTGCAAGGAAAATACTACACCTTTGGAAGGCCAATACAAATGCTCAATTCATGCTTAATGCATATGTCGCAACAATGTACTACAGCTCTTATATTGCAAAGGTAGACAAATCAATTACATATGCATTCAAAAGAATACGTAAAGACCACTAGCAAGCCAATATTGATGCAATAAAAATGATAAGTAAACTTGGAAATGTGTTGTTGAACTTGCAACAAATGTTGGCACAACAAGCTGCTAATATTGTTTTATCACTTCCACTAAACTTTAGTTTAAGAAAATACATTTTCATTGACACGCAATCCTACAGTGATCATACATTCATACTAAAATCCATCAAAAAATTAAATAATGAACCAAATGAATTTGAGAATGTACACTCAAAATCTATAGTAGACTATTATTTAATACATCCTCAAACATTGGTAGACATATGTCTCATAGAATTCATTTCAAGTTACAATAAAAAAGGAACTATAATTGACCCAAAATCTAAACCAAATGTAATACGGTTTATTAACTTCAACAAGCACTGTGATCTAGAGAATCATTGTAGAGAGAAATTAATGCTCTATGTACCATTTACAATGAACGAGAGTACGCTAAAACAAAATTTTGACTCATGGGAACATGCATACATGCATCATGAAAAAACCATTGTCAAAAATCATGCAAAGTTCACTCACAACACAAGTTCTGCATGGGATGACATAGAAAAAGCACTCAATGATGTTGAGTCCCTTGACGATGACAACGACAATAATTCATTGACAACAACAAAAGCTAGGCAAAGGGAACAATATGGCATTCAAACAGATCTTCCAAGCATAGGGCACATAAAACCAAATACAATGACACACAATGCATTTGAAATTGCTCGGCACCCACAGATAATTGACAACAAGGAATACTACAAACTAAGGAAAATGTTGAACAAAGAACAACAAGCAATTGTTAAAGATGTTTTAATGAAAAACTTGAATAACATCAACAAGCCTTTGCATTTGTTCTTGACTGTTGGAGCTGGAACTAGAAAGACTTTCATTGCAAAAGCCATATACCAAGCTCTAATTTGCATTTATAGCAAGTCTATTGACAACAATCCAAACAAACCAAAGGGCTTATTAACTACGTATACAGGTAAAGCAGCTTACAACCTGGGCAAAATCACATTACATTCAGCATTTCACATACCATTTAATACATCAAATTTTCTTCCCTTGGCTTTTTAAGCACTAAACACTATGTCCAAGCACTATGATCAATTACATGTGCTCCTTATAGACAAAATCTCACTAGTAGGGTCAACATTTCTACACTACATTGATAGACAACTATGAGACATAATGCAAATGCCTACTATGTACTTTGGAAACCTTGATACAATCATCTATGGTGATCTCTACCAAGCGCAACCTATCCTTGACTCCATTGTATTTGAAAATAAACCTACTATAACCGAATTAATGTCTTACAATTTTTTGAAAGACAATGTAAAATTCTACTCATTGGTCACAACTATGAGACAAAAGGATGAAAAATTTATTGCAATCCTTAATAGAATACGAATAGGCTTACAAAAAAATGATGGCATAGACTATCTTAACCAACTTTGCTTCCATCCTACACCTTTGGATCCAGAACTTCCATACTTGTTCTATAGGAAAGCTGATGTGGACGCACACAACAATAGAATGCTATTGGCCATTCCCAATCAAATAATAATGCTAAATGCAATAGACGAGCATGAGGAGAACTATAATGCAATACGGCTTTGCAGTCATACAACCACTCTTCCACCTCAAATATACTTGAAAAGGATATTCTTGTTGAAATCTATGTAGACAATTATAATACACAAGATGGCCTAGTCAACAGTTTTGATGGAATATTTAAAGCATATACAACACACAACGACATCAATGTTGTTTGGCTCAAATTTATCGAACGAACAATTGGACAACAACAACACACAAAACTAGCACAATACTATATTGATCTCATTGACAAAGAATGGGTTCCTATATTGTGCATTGCTAGAGCCATACAAAAAAATTCAATGAACAAGAAAATTACAATTAGAAAACAATTTCCAATACTACTAGCATGTGTATGAACCATTCACTGATCACAAGGGCTAACAATGCAAGATTTGACTCTTGACCCAATAGGCATAAGACAACATGGCTTAACTTATACAGCACTATCACGAACAAAGACAATAGACTCGGTATTCCTGCTAAAACCTTTAACTACAAAAAACTTTAAAGTTAAGGACAAGATACATCTAGAAATGCATCACCTCCAGTCAACTACACAATGGCAACTCAACATTCAAACTACATGTCCACACGATACAGTGCACATGCTTCTATGCACACTAAACACTCATATGTTGAAACCACATGCACACGACATTGCCAATGACTATGACACAATGTAATCTCACATTTTGTGTTTACAAGAAGTCCACATGCATATCTTACAACCTAATATATTATCGCAATATTTTAATACCTTTGGTATGAATATGATACATGACATAACAACTTTTACCAAAAAACATATGTTCGTATCAAAACCAAAATAACATAACTCTACAAATATTGAAGTCATCATAGTCACAATACTACTACACACCAATGAACTTAATATATGTAATATTTATGCAAGACCTAATACTCTCATACAAGAAATAATTACAATTCTACAAGTTGTAATTGCATACACAGATATAAAAAGCATATTGTACATTGTAGGCAACTTTAATATTGACATGTGTTCAGAAAACCAAAGCAAAAGATCACTCCAAAATTTCATGCAAACTAACATTCATTTTTTATTAAACAAATCACATAGTCTACACAAGCCGCTCATTGACCATATTACCCATAGATCAACTCAACATTACACCATACATAAGCATATATCAGTAATACATTCTCCAATACTATATCACTACTTTGCAAGAAAATGATGGATCAAACAAATAGACCACCACAGCAAATGCAAGACATGGAAGAAGACACAAGAAAACGGTAAACAACTTATTTTATTTACCTATCACATCCATTCCTGCATTTCCCAAATATAAGATTTACATTTCTCTTGGTTATTGCAAAACAAAAGACAAAAATACCATATCAATTGAAGACTTAAATGCAAAATACTTGGTGACACATTCCAAGGTGACGCCCTCATTGTCTATAAAGCAACATTGGACAAAGTCAATAGAACACATGAAGTCCTACATGTAGATCTCACAGATCTTAAAGCAAAAATGACAATTACACTGAATATCAATGGAAACCTTGTGCAAGAACATGAGCACAAAATAATTCCAGGATTGGAAGTTTCAATATCAGGCTTCCAAATTACACCTAGAATAGATTATGATAGAGGAGACTGTGATTGCATATTGATATTGACAGACACAAGCACAGTTGAAAGCATGCCTCGCTTTTCTGTAGACTACTACTTCATTCTAGATACAACTATCAGCCAACTACTAGCATCCACAAATCAGTATCCAATTGGAACAATAAGTGCTTTGGTTATTGGTGCTAAGAAAGTAGGCAGCCAATATGCAGTTGATATCCAAGATGGCAGAGCATAATCTAACAGAGCATAGGTACAAATGTCTCCCCATCATACAGCACTAATCCATTTTAACCCTTTTTATAGCATTGTGGTCTCTACTAAAATTTATTTGTAACAAAAACTAACTTTCTCATTGCCATGCAGCTGCAACTATGTCCATCTCATGAACAACAATACTTGCAAATAGAGGAACATCTACACAGGAACAAAACTCCAACATTTCATTTCAAGAATATCCTAAAAATCATAGATCAAAAGAACACATTCCACATGGGCCAATCAACATTTATTTGCAAATTGAATAGCAAAAGAACAATTGACAAGCAAATTTCTTTGATGCAATCAACATTTAAGGTGACTTTTTAAAAATCTCATCGCTCTCTCTTTTAAAAATTTTGAAACTGCCCCTTCTAACAATCTACATTCACATGTTTCATATTTCAGGCACATTAAAAGCAACAAATGAACTTTCAAATCCATTTGAAGCTTTTGCTCAACTTGCAATTATAAATTCAACACTTTCGGCATGCTCCAATAGGAAACTGCTCATTGCAGCCAATGTAACAAGGAATTGAGCTACATATACTCACTTCATCCTAAAGCTATCATCATAACAAATGACAAGCAAACAATCCATTTTTTAGTTCAAAACCATGTCCTCCAACAACTCTTGCTCGCTATTCAAAACATGAAATATGAAGACTACATCAAGGACAAATCAGCAGTTATATTTTCACTACGGGACTTTGTCACCAAAGGCCATTTTAGCCTCAATCAAAACAATGTCATCATAGATGCTAATTGCCTAACTGAATGAATGGCATATGCTACAACAAGGTAAAAAATGATACTGATACAAATACTTTTTTCCCTCTTCAACTTCCAAAATATGTTTGAAATTATATAAAAATATTGCTCTTGTACTAATCATAATAATGACATTGTAGGTGACGAAGAAACACAAGCAAGTGCAAAGCTACCTATCGTTGCACCGATCTACACTTCTCTTTTTGTTATGCTTTTTTTCCTAGCTCTTTCGCCTATATCACTACATTTCATGTTTTATAGCTTAAAACTTCCTACCACTTTTATTTTACATACGACATATTTTTCCTTTATATGCTAGACAATACTTTATTTTCTCATGTTCTCATTAAAATGGATTAAAATCTGGTATTACAGCTTTTAAGTATGTTATATGTCAGAAATATAAAACATGCATGTTTTTAATGAGCAAGTTACAATTGCAATCATTGCATTTGATTTTGACATACTTGGTTGGCCAATCAAATTTATTTGACAAATTTTACAATGTGTTTCTATTTCGCTTTTTTGCTTAAACAAACAAGAGTAGCAGACCTACTCCATGTGATAGGAAAAGAGATGGATGATAAATCTGAGACATGAAAGATTCACTTGATACTTGATTGAGTTCTCTTTGAGCTATTTTCCCAGTAACTTACTTTTTGTGGATAAATCAGTAAGCAGCGGCATCCACTTTATAACAAAACATAGCGAATGCACTAGGCACATTTGCAATCGCATTCATTGAATTTTATTTTGAAATAGTTGCTTGGCCAATGAAATTGTACTGTTTAGAATATTTTTTGTCTTTTCCTATAGTTGGGATTTAAGGACATATTTTTTGTGTTTGAAAATTATGATTTATCTCTTTTTCTATTGGTTGGATTAGGTCTATTATTCATTTTTGTTTAAGCAAATTAGGAAAATAGGGGGACATTGTATATTTTGGAAAATATCTAATCAGTGAATGCAAATTGTGCGAGGCAACAACACCCAAAATTTACTTGACAAACATGATATGTTGGTGTTGTTCAAAGGGACCAATCCTAAACGAGAATGCTTGTGTATGCTTTCATGTCTTGCACACATCGTACAAGTGAACCAAGTGCATGGATGCTAAGAATAGTAGGGTTGTTAAATGTAAATGTGTGACAATATTGAGTTGAATCTGCAAATCCTATGAACATTTTGTAAATCAATTCTTATAACTCACCAAAACTTTGTAATATGTTATTAAATAGGCTATTAGCTCTTACAATAAATTTTTTATTAACTACTGTACCTTTTTTCATTGGTTTTGTTGCTCTTTCTTAGAAACAGAGGAAAAATGTCCCCATGCTTTTGTGCTTCTGCAACTAGAGGTGTTGCTTGTTATTACAATCCCTCACGGGGGAAATGGGTATAGTGCATGGCATATGCTATGCAACAAATAAACATGGAACAATTAAAGCCAAGGAGTAGGTTAAATGCAAATTGTATAGGCTTTTTTCTTAGCCTAACGCACCCTATAGCAATAAACACATTGACCAATTTCCCAGGTACAACAATGCTTTTTTAGACTAAGGTTACAATGCTAGATATGTGTAATTGTTTCCTTTGGAATTCACACATAGTAAGCAAATGAGAATTACAAAAGGGAAAATCAAATACTTTGGACAAGGTCTCGTTGACTATGCAGGCATTTAATGTAATAGCTATAGATTGATCGACAAGCATCCCATATCCAATGCACATAATATAATTGCAATAGTGACCAACCCTGATTGCAACAGTGACTTCCCTCTGAGAAAAATGGTCTTTCTATTTTCCATATTTGCTTGAAACAAATTCAAAATTACAGCTACTCTAAAGAATAGGTAATATACAATCTGATTAATGTACTAAGCGAAACATTGCATATGAATTGCATATCACATCATTGCAATTATGCACATCTCTGACTACAACATTATTGTAATCAAATGATTAAAAAGGTCGCTTGCTTATGGGAAAAAATTAGACAAATTCAAACAATTCGCATAATTTTTCTAGACATTCGAAGAATCAAACTTCATTTGAAACAAAGGAGAAAAATTATTCGATATTCTAACCTCGTAGTCTCTCCTTCAAGAATCAAGTATATTTGTAGCTCTACAGGTCTTTGTCTCCACTCCAATTCCAAAAAATGGTTCTTGTTACAAGGACAATTACAACAAATGACCACAACCGATTACACATAATATCTTATTCATAAACATAAAACACAAAAGCACATGACAAAATTAACAAATGAAATGCAAAACTATTGTAATCAATCCATAATCAATGCACTTGATGTATTGACAGTTAACAAGACCTTGCCTAGAGCATTTAGTTTTCCATATGTAGCCTACTTCTCGGCTTTTACTGTTTCATGTTTATGACATACATAGCATATGTCATGCGTAGTTACTTTGGTAGGATTTCTAAGTTAGGTTTTCTAAATAATATAAAAATAGAATCTCCATTTGTTTTACCAAATAGTGAAAGTTCTTGTACATTCAATCTTTGATACTCTACAAAGCAATAACTCACCTCTATGTTATTCTACAATATTTGGTTGTTCTTCTGCAAATGTCCTCTGCCTTCAAAACAATAAAACACTTCTTTGTGCCTCAATGTTCTTCACAAAATTTGCAGACCATATTCTAATGCATCAATCAAAGGAAAAATTTGTTTTCAGTCTATATTCTCGCACATTTACATGTAACACCCTTGTCATTCTCACTATCCATGCACTCAGTCGACATCTAGAAGGTATGTAGTGCAATGAGGCATAGAGAAGCATTCTTGTTTACACCTATTCACCATTAACACACTACGAGGTATTGGGATTGCTCCATACCACTAGCCTCGGCATATTGTTTTTTGCGGGACTTTTCAATGATGTAAGTGCATTAATATTTGAAAGGAAATTATTTAATATTTAAACCTCCAGTCTAGCTATAAAGTTTTTATTCCTATTGACTTTACTTTTTATGGCCTATTTTTCATGGGCATATGTTCTTTTCTAAATTCAGGGTAAATAAAATTAATTATAATTAGTTTATTTAACTAAATGAATTGAATCTAGAGATAGTATTTAAATATATTATAAAAAATATAGAGTTGGTTAAAATATTCAAAAATATTATTATTAATTGAACATAATAATATGGTACTAAAGAAGATAAAATACTTTTGAATTTTTAACTTATTACTAATATTTATATTTTATATGTCTTGTATATAAAATAAAATAAAATACTTTTATATTTTTAATATCTTCATTTTGTCTCCTAGCAAATAACTATTTTATGGTTTCATTTGACTGCATGGCAGATAGGATCAGGGTTTTTGAAGGAGGTCCTTATTTTTACAATCAGGTGGGCCTGTTTATCAAGCCGTGGCATGCGGGTTTCAACCCGGCTGAGGAGATTCCAAGTCGGGTCCCAGTTTGGGTTAGATTGCTGAGGCTCCCGGTTGAGTGCTGGTGTGAGGATGTTCTGCATTTACTCACTTCAATGCTTGGTAAACCTGTAGGCTCTTCACAACAGACACAGTTCAAAAAGGTAATGACTTTTGCTCGATTCTGTGTGGAAATTGATTTAAGTAAACCATTGCCAGACTCTCTGGAAGTGAGTGCAGGTTCTTATTCATGGGTTCAACAGCTCGATTATGAGACCTTACCTTTTAGGTGTCGTCTGTGTCATGACTACGGCCACTTACTTCGGAGATGCCCAAGGGCCAAGCCTTTGGAGTCTAATTCTTCACAACCCTCCAATGGTCAACCTAGGGTGGACAAGGGCAAGGGTCCTATTCTGGGTGGTGATACCGGGGAGGAGGGCTTTACTACTATCAGATCTTGGAATAGAAATAAGGGGCATAAAAGGACTATGAAAGAGAGGCAGGATGAGGATACTTTCAATCGATTTGAGATTTTGGAGGATTTGAGTCAGCAGGAAGTGAATCCTGGCTTGGTTGATTTGGATCAAGGAATTCTAGGCACTGATCAGCAGGGGCAGTTGGAGGTGTTGGAGCAGGCAAACCATCAAGTGGTGAGTTTGGATTCACAGGGTGTCGTGCTGGATGGGGGAGGTCTGGGTCAAGAGCGGCTTAGTCCCGAGGCTGCTTCTGACCCACACAATGATGGGTCCTTGCAGGTTGTATCAGATCTAAAGACCGTGGCCCAGAAAGAATCAAGTAGTATTGTGGCGAAGGAGAGTGAAGCTTTGTCTCTTTCGGGGCGGAAGTCTGGCTTGGAAGGGGGAAAGAACAGTAAGGCATATCCTCTTTTGGGTATCCTGCAAAAGGATCTTAAGAAAGGAGGGGCAGAGAAAACCACTAAACTGGGGAGGAAGAAGGATTTGGAGAAGATCAAATTGATCGGGGAAAATTTGGTGGAGTCAGGGTCAGTCAAGACTCTGGATTCTCATTTTCCAAGCCCTTTGAAATGATTGTTCTTTCATGGAATGTTAGGGGCTTGAACAGTGGCCCTCGACAAAAAGCTGTTCGGAACTTGGTTAGAAGTCAGTCTCCTAATATTCTCTTTTTGCAGGAGACCAAACTTTCTGTGGAGGATATGATGGGTATTATGCCCAAGATTTGGATGAGTGGGGAATGCCAGTGCATTGGTGCTCAGGGTTCCTCCGGAGGGGTGGCTTGTTTATGGAACCCTCGGAAGATTTGTCCTCAGTGGTGGGTGTCCTTTAGGTCCTCCATCTCTATGGTAGCCTCTTGTCATGAATCTGGTGAGCTGGTTCTGTTTTCCAACATCTATGCTCCGGTGGATATGCAGGGCAAGCAAATTTTGTGGTCGAATATTCGCTTTGTACGAAGTATGGATCCTTTTCTTCTGTGGATTATTGGGGGTGACTTCAATGCTATCACAGAGATTGCTGAGAAACGGGGTGGTACTATGCGGTTGGAGGCTTCTTCCTTCCTATTCCAGGACAATATCTCTTTTTTGAATCTAGTTGATATCAAGCCTGGCAATGGACACTTTACCTGGAACAATCGGAGGCCCGGTGAAAACTGCATTGCGGAGCGGTTAGATCGGTTTCTGGTTTCTTGCTTCTGGGTTGGGGATAGGTGGTTTTCTACCTCGGAGATTCTTGACTGGAGGGGCTCAGACCATTGGCCTATAAAGATTTCTATCCTCTCAGCTAGGCGGCCCTTCAAGCCGTCCTTTAAATTCCAACTTATGTGGCTGCGGGATCCTGATCTCCATGACTTCATTGCTTGGTGGTGGCAGGAGGGTAGACCGGCCTTTGGTACGGCAATGTATGTCTTTACTAAGCTTCTTCAATTTGTTAAGTATAAGCTTAAACATTGGAATAGGAATTGCTTTGGAAATATTTTTAATGCCAAATCTGATGCACAAGCTAAGCTGGATGGTATAACGAGGGTAATTAGGGAGAATGGGGTGTCTGAGAGCCTGTTACAGGAGGAATCTAGGGCCTTGAAAGTTTTGGAAGAATGGGAGTTGCGGGAGGAGATCTTTTGGAAACAAAAATCCCGGATTGATTGGCTTAAGGATGGGGATAAAAATTTTGCCTTCTTCTTTCATTCTGTTAGGGCGCGAAGGCATGGTAACGCTATTCCTGTTTTGGTCACTGATAGGGGAGAGACTTTGAATTCTTATCAACGTATTTTAGAGGAAGTTTTTCACTATTTTTCTTCCCTATTTAGAGAAGAGCTACAGGGGAGTTCGGTGGAGGAGGCCCAGGTTCTTTCATGTATTCCTCAGTTGGTGTCACGTGAGATGAAGGAGGATCTTATGGGTGAGATTACTTTAGAAGAGTTGGAGAGGACAGTGTTTCAGATGAAGAAAGGAAAAGCCCCTGGCCCTGATGGCTTCCCGATTGAGTTTTTCCAGGAGTTTTGGGAGATCATCAAAATAGATTTATTAGAGGTGGTCAAGGAGTCACAGCGGAATAAGCAAATGTTAAAGGCCATGAATGCCACCTTTTTGGCACTTATTCCCAAGTGTGAAGGGGCAGACAGGTTGAGTCGGTTCCGTCCGATTGCCCTTTGCAATGTAGTGTATAAGATTATTACAAAGCTAATTGCTAATAGGTTGAAAAAGTGGCTTCAATTGCTCATTTCTGAGGAGCAAAGTGGTTTTGTGGATGGCCGACAAATTCTTGATGGGGTTGTTATAGCTACTGAGACCATCCATTCTATGGCTATTTCTAGAGAAAAGTCTATGTTCATCAAACTAGATATGGCAAAGGCTTACGATAGAGTCCGATGGTCCTTTCTTCAAAAGATCCTGGCTAGCTTCGGATTCGGTGATGATTGGATTCAATGGGTTATGAGTTGTGTCACGTCTGTTTCTTTCTCTGTTTTAACTAATGGGGAGCATTCTGAGTTGTTTGAGGCTTCTCGTGGGATAAGGCAAGGTGATCCTCTCTCCCCTTACTTGTTTATTCTACTTGTGGAAGGATTGGGACGCCTTCTGAGACAACAGGTGGAGCTGGGTTTTATTCAGGGATGGAGATGGGGGGATGATTTACCCCCTCAATCACATTTGCAGTTTGTGGATGATACTGCCTTGATGGGGGTTGCCACTATTCGGGAGGCAACAAACGTTCGCAGGGCGTTGGATATGTACCTTGAGGCTTCGGGTCAATCAATTAATGATGACAAATCTTCCATCTATTTCTTCAATACTCCAGATCCTATCCAGAGGAGAATAGCTCAAGTTCTTAGATTCCAGATTGGGACCCTTCCTCTGTCTTACCTTGGATTTCCTATTGCGGTGGGTAGATTAACAAGGGAGTCATGGCAGCCTATTTTGGATAAACTTCGGTTGAAGGTTTCTCACTGGACCACCAGATGGCTGTCCTTTGCTGGGAGGGTTCAGTTGCTAAAATCTGTGATCCAGGCTGTTCCCATTTATCGTTGTATGTTGCAGGTGGCTCCTAAAGGTTTTGTGGCTAATTTGGATTCATTGGCTAGACAGTTTTTATGGGCAGGCAACCTCCTGTCTTCCAAGTGGAGTTTGGTTCGATGGGACATGGTGTGTTGCCCTAAGCAGTTGGGGGGCTTGGGGTTGAGGCAACCTGCTCTGGAAGGGTTGGCTTTGGCAGCAAAACTTTATTGGAGGTGGTGCACGGAGAAGGACAGGGTTTGGGCTAGGATCCTTTCCTTTAAGTATGCTCAAGGCACTCTTGGGGAAGATATCCCGCGTTATCCCCTGGTTGGTAAGGGATCTGTGGTTTGGGCTACCCTTAAGAAGGGAGCTGTGCTCATTAAGGATGGCTTATTTTGGATCTGTCGGCGTGGGACTGAGGTTCATTTCTGGCACGACTCTTGGGATGGCCATCCTCCCATCCTCTCTCAGTTCCCTCATTTGGAGGCCTTGAGCAGGAGTTTTAGTGATGCTGGCTGGACGAGGGTAAGTGATTTTAAGGTGCTTTCTTTTCAAGGTCAGCTTATGAGTGCTAGATGGAAGACTCCTGAGGAGTGGCCAGTGATTGGTATGGCTGAGGATTGCCGGGATCTGCATAATATTCTCTCAGGTAGACAGTGTAACCCCCTCAGAGATAAGGATATTCTTGCATGGGCGCCTAATCCGAAAGGTCACTACACGGTCGCGTCGGGTTATTGGAGGTTGCTTTCTCAAAGGGTTGAGGGGGCGGAAGCTCCTTGGTGGAAAAAGGTGTGGCATAAGTTTTCTTGGCCAAAATGCAATTGCTTTGCCTGGATTTTGACTTGGAATAGGTGTTTAACTTGGGACAATATTCAGAAGCGTGGGTTTCAGGGCCCGTCGAAGTGTGTGTTGTGCGGGAATGGGGTTGAGGACTCCTCACATCTATTCTTCCGATGTCCTTTCACCCTACAGATTTGGCATTCTTGGTGGGGTGTTTGGAATAGTCCCTGTGTTCATGCTTCCTCCTTAATGGAGTTTTGGACTAGCCTGGGCAGGCCTCCCTCGATGGCCTCTTTTTTGCAGGATGCGTGGCAGGCTGGGCCTATTTTTTTGTTGTGGCAGATTTGGCTCGAACGGAATAGGAGGATCTTCAAGGGGGAACTGTTACAGGTTCAACAGGTGTGGGGTAGAGTTCTTGGGATGGTTCAAGAGACGATTCAAGCTAAGGGTGTTGGGGAGCTGCCGCTTGAGAAGAAAGATGCTGAGATGGTGGCTCGGCTGGGTATCCAGGGATTTACCCCTAATGCTTCGTGGGGCCAGAGAGGTAGGAGGGTGGGGCAGCGTGTTCAGCGGCAAGGGCATTGGCAGCTCCCCCCTGTTGGAATTTTGAAGGTTAATTCTGATGGTTCTTCCAAAGGAAATCCTGGTCCTGCTGGTGTTGGGGGGGTTGGTAGGGATTCCTCTGGTTCGGTGGTTTTTCTTTTCTCCATTCATAAGGGGACACAAACTATCAACCTCATGGAAGGTTGGGCGATTCTTCATGCCTTGGAGAGGGCCTATGAGCTGGGGTGGCGTAAGGTTATTTGTGAATCTGATTCACAGGTTCTGGTTAATTTACTCATTAAAGGAAGAACGTCGGATGTGCATTGGCAATTGGCAGTGTTGGTGCAACAAATTTTGCAGATTGGTAATCTTATGGAGAGGGTGTCTTTTGTCCATATTTCGCGTGAATGGAATAGGGCGGCTGATTGTCTAGCCAAGTGGGCTTCAGAGCATCAGGAGGATTGGAAGATTGAGGATTGGGCTCAGCTGCCTCTGGAGCTAAGGCCGGATTTGGAGAGGGTTCTCATGGAGGACAAAGGCGGCATTGACTGATTGGGTTTTTGGCTCTGTTGTGTTTTTGTTCTTCGGGCTTCTGCCTTTGACTTGTGTGTAATGCTGGTTTCCATTTATCAATAAATTTTTTACCCCTTTTATAAAATAAATATCTTCATTTTGTAAAATGTTTTTAAATTTTCAACTTATTACTAATATTTTTATTTTATGTCTTGTATATAAAATAAAATAAAATATTTTTATATTTTTAATATCTCCATTTTGTGAAATGTTTTTAAATTTTTAACTTATTACTAATATTTTTATTTTGTATGTCTTACATATCTAGTCAAAACAATTTATATGTTAACAAATAACTATGTTTACTAAATAGTTTTTTAAATATGGCCTTCTTTGTTTCTTACAATATGACATTCGCTTTGCCCATTTCTCTATTACTACCTTGACAAATAAACTCTTTACCTTCATACTAAGCCAATTTAAATTCCTAAATTACTTTTATATAAAAATTTATTAATATTATTTAACAAGCACACAAAAAACATGAATTTTAATATACACTTGTTCCAACAAGTTTTAGTGCACAAAAACAGTAGACAAATTTCAAAATATCAATAACAAACTTGAGCCTCTATATTTTGTGTCTCACATGACAGTTTTCTATTTCATTATTTCTTCTTTTTTGCGTTCAATACAAAACTTTGAATTTCAACTAAAATTAATCAACATATACTAGAAACTTACATTTAAGTTTCACTATTCATTTTACAAATCTTCAACCATATTTTTCTTTCCCCTTCCAACCTAAAAGCTCCTTACTTGGCGGCAGGAACTCGATGCACTGCATCACTTGTTTGATTTGATTTCAATTATGGTAGACTTTGGAAAGAAATTTTTGAAATAGCATTATGTATTTAATGCAAGTTGTGTGTGGGGGTGATTATGATAGTTGATTTGATAAATTATTTTGATTTTTTGATGAATCATGATATAATTATGATGGTTGTGAATTTTCTATAGCATATTATGTTCTAAATTGATATAAGAAGGAGCTTCTTGCAATATTTGTTGTTTAGGACTTCTACATTGATATCAAGATGATTGTTAAAAATTTCCTACTTACCCATTCCAAGTATATCCCAAGGGTTGCTAATGTCTTTACTTTAACCTCTTTCGTAGTCAATCTAGTTTAGTTAGTTTTCAGGTTAAAGGTCACTTATGGTGTTAACTTCCCTTAGTTTGTAGCACCAACCAATAACATTATGGCCTACTAGAAAATAGTGTGGCGGTAGATTATATTCTCGGTAGTAGTTCTTTTTTAGGTGGAGTGGATGGGTGGAGTATGAAAAAATTGGAGTAATATCAATAAGTTGTTGGTTTCCCACTTCTTCCTAGTTTCTTTATTGGTAGTCTTTTTATTTGTAGTTTTTTTAACTTTTGTTACTATGATCCCACTCTATTTGTTATGGCCTTAGTGTTATATGTGTTGGTTTTGGTAGATTATTAATATCTTGGCAAAGGGGCCTTATAAATCTCTCATTAAAATATTTTTTAAAAAGATTAAAATCAAAAGTGATTTTAAAGGGAGCAAAATTTGACTTGTGATATGTTGGATCACATATAGCCCACCATGCTTAAATATATAGAGACACCAAAAAGTGATGAGATTGTGCAAGGTGTGAGATACTTTTACAAAATAGATG
Organism: Sequoia sempervirens; assembly: GCA_007258455.2. Taxonomy (NCBI): domain Eukaryota; kingdom Viridiplantae; phylum Streptophyta; class Pinopsida; order Cupressales; family Cupressaceae; genus Sequoia; species Sequoia sempervirens. Next base: position 264,757,131 of record VDFB02000015.1, read on the forward strand.
CCACTCATATACTCGATAGATGTCACTTACACACTCAATTTATGTGAAATAAAATTTAAAAAACAATCCCCAAACACCACGCTTTGTATGTATAAATTTAGCTTAATAAGAAAGTGTTAAAAAACAAATGTAAGTTATATAAAAATTTGAGTTAGATTCAAATCAAAGGTATCTCAACTACCGCCACTAACAAGAATAAAAGTTGTAATCATGTACTTTGTAAGTTATTCATATGGTAAAACTAAAATTATTTTTTAAGTCAATTACCAAGCAAATAAAGGTTTAAGACTTCCCTTCTAAAAATGCACATGATTTCTTTCTCATTACCTTACGTTCTAATGCCATGACCATACTGTAACATTAAAGACAACCTAACCACCTACACTTAAAGAAAGATAACCTAACCACCTACACCCTAAACCATATAAGTTTATTTTTATATTTCTACACTAGAAATATAAAAATTATATATCATAACATAAATTTCATATCATGGCCAAAACTTCCATACATGTAAAGTTAAATTGAAGAACCATTGATAACTTAGTCCATTCAGAAATTATTATAATAGTGAAACTTTGATTTGATTGGAGTGTACCCACCATTTTGTACTATAAATAAACTCATTCTGAATTTATTAAGCCTACACACAAAGTAAGTCAATCTAATCACATGCACCCCACATATCATTAACTTTATTTTTAAACTGATGTTTTACAAGGAATCAACTATATATTTTTTAGTCAATCTTCATCAACCCATATTTTATGAGTAGTTAAATATTGACTCAAAGACTGTATTTAAAATTCAAAACCAAGAATTTTCAAAAAAAATATAATTTAACACCCTAAATAATATCGCCTACTTAAACATAAAAACTCTATATCATAACATAAATTTCATATCATTATTAAAACTTCCAAACATAAAAGATAAACCAATTAATAACTTGACCCATTCCAAAAATATAATAATAATAAATTGGGGTTTAATTTGATTGGAATGTACCATACAATAAACTCAATTTAAACCCTAGCATTCGCCTAGACAGTTATGGGTCCGCTTCCATGTTCCCCGACCCTCAAATACTTAAGAATGCGGGGCCCACACGATCAAATCAAAAATCAAAAATCAAAGATCCGACGAATAAAAGGTAATGATGTGACGGCCCCTTTTGCTCTCCTCCTTATTCCTCACACGCGTACGCTCCTTCCTTTCTCTTTCTACAAAGTGCTCACTAAAGACACTAAAGGCAGTACAAAATTGTTTTTCATTCGCCTTTAGTGGGAACCTAGTGCTTGCAGAAAGCCCAAATATTCTCCCAAGATTGGGTACCCTTGCTTTACACATATGTCACAGGGCAAGGGCAAGCAGGGTGAAAAAGGGTGAATCTCTAGAACTTGCCCTTAAAAGCTGAAAATATTTTTTTTTTTTTTTGGAACTTTTGGGTGGCCAAGAAATAGGTAGATGTGGGTAAGTGAATGTATTTTGTTGGGGTCGGAATTAAGGTTTTACGATTAGGGAAAGGGTTTAATAGTTGAGCATATTTTAATGTCGAAGATAGTATTTATAGATTTGACGATCATCATTTTTAATGATGTGGTATTATTAGTTATGATTTTAAGATTGTAAGTGTGGATAGTTATTAGTAATAATTGTATGAAATGTGTTCATTGGTTCCAAAAAGTAGCAAGTCATGTGATACCACACAAGCACACTAGCAAATCATGAATTGATATGCTATTATAGGCATATTCTTTTTGGGAGGGTTTATATGACACTTCAACAAAAACATGTTAATGGGGCATCATATTTGATGGTGTGGACCTAAAACCTTAGATTTAAGTAGTGAACTTGTCAAGTGAGATACTATAAAAATTTGAAAGTTGTTTGAAATCATCGTGTATGATTTTGATAGGTGTGAAATTAGGGTGCACTAGTATTGGGTTATCTCCCCTACATTTTATTAGATGTTAATTGGGGTTGGATTACCTTTGATTAATGTGTGTGAAATGAATTAATATACATTTTATAATGGTTTAGAATTTTAGAGGTGAAAAGTGTATTTCTCATATTTTTCCTCTTATTTTATGTTATTTCATGTGGGTATCTTATATGTATAGCTTTGACACATGATTTTGTTTGACTTGATGCATTCACTGACTCAAGCTTTATTGATCACTCAAAAATACCATTTTATCTCTATTCAAATCATTCTTAGCTCTCAAATCAATATTTTATCTACCTAGCTTAGGACTACCCAGGAAACCTTGATATTTCACATTTGTGGACTTAACCTTCTAAGTCCAAATTCAAATTTTATTGTGGCATGAGGTTAAATAAACCTAATATTATCATTACTCAACAACTCACTCACCAAAAAGTTCAAAATATGTGCCTTGGACTTATGTAGAAGGACATCACCCTTAGGTTTATTTCATCATCAGCTATCTTGAGATCATCCATCCACATCTATTGTCACTAGAAAAGGGGCCACTTAATAGCCCTATCTTTATGATAGTTTTTCTTTGCATTAGTCATCACAACTACATTGATTTCTTGCATTAACAATATCAAACCCTAATTCTTGTACCCAATTTATTAATCAAGAATTTGTTCTCAGGCAATCATTACATCAAGTCTCAGGCAATCATTACATCATTGTATCATGTATTATTGTCAGTTAGTTACACATCAGTTACATATGTTGCTTGGTGTTTCTTACAACTTATTAAAACACCATTGAATTGATATAGGGCTTGATTGTAATTGTGAGTCTCAAGGATTCCCCATAGCCATAAAAAATTCTAGTGGTGTTTCTCAACACTACTATTTTTTTTATTTGCAAGCACAAACACGAGAAAATAGATTTATGAATACTAGCGACACTAAGTTCAAGGCCATGACTTCTAGGATGGGAGATGTATAGAAATTTAGGGTCATCTTAGGATCAAGTCCACCCATTTAGGTTTTTAATTTCTCTTATATAATTATAAAAACTAATTATTAGGTTAATTAAATTATATTGACTATTATGTCCAATAAACTAACTTTTTATAGAGGAAACATTATTTTTCTCCTCAATAATCATAAAGTGTAGGTGTAATAAATAAAATAAATAAAATATGTTTTTTCCTTTTTATCCTTTTTATCTATAATATTATTTAATATGGAATGTAATAAGAATGTTGAGAACTATTAAATATTAAATTAAGGAAGAGAATAGGTTGCTCATAAAAAAGCTAGAGAGAGAATAAGGTTAAAAATAGAGTAATATTTTTAAAGATCAATGTTGTTTGTTGTTTCATTTGTGACTATGTTGGATCAAGAGCTAGAATTTAGAATTTGTATCTCATCTTTGTCTTATATTCTTTTAATCTCTATGTAAAGAGGACAAATCCACACATAATTTTATCTTCTTTAGTGTGGTAGCATCTTTTTGAACAATTGTGGTACCATCCTTTTGCTATAGAGGTGGTCTTGTATGGCATCAATAGCTTTACAATATATTACTTACAAATAAAATGGGATAAACTACACTAGATGATCTTATAGGCACCTTTTGAGGCTTGTCTTTAGGTGGTTAAACAACAAAACTTCATGGATGATAATCAAACCCTTGTTGAAAAGATTGGAGTAGAAGGTTGTGTTAGGAATTGTGTAGTGATGAAAATGTTGGGATCTGTGTAAATATAGCTAAGAGACTATAGTAATGACTTCCATTATGCACTTTGGTGCCTATTTTCTTGCTGCATGAATTATTTTTGCTCAGGTATGTGTATTTTCACTACTTCTAATGTAGTATATGATAATATGATTACCCCTTTATTTAATTAGTTTTATGACCATTTATGGTTGTTAGGATATGGGAAAGGGTATGGATATAAATTGGTGTAAGAAGGAGGGCATTAGAATGGGAATAATCATCTTTAAAATGTTGTATATACCATTTCATGTGGTCGTGTCCAAGGGACACTATTATGGGCATGGTGGCATTCAAGGTGATTGAATGGTAGAGATTGAAGCGGAGTTAGGGTATTTAGGTCCAAAAAGTATAAGTGCAATATGGGTTATGTGATTGAGAATATTTTCATGTTAAATGGTCATAAGAAGGTCATCATAATATTTTTTTAAATAAAAGAGGCTAATAATGGGTTCTAAATTACAAGGAAAAGCATCAAGTAGGTACTTCTCATCTCTACATTTTACCCTCACTTTAGCATGTATGTGAGATTAAGCAAATAATACATGTTAAAATAAAAAATTAAATTTATATTTTTTTATAATTGATTGAAAGAATACAAAATAATTTGTTTGTTGTTGTTTTATGTGTCGTCACTCAAGTCATTCCTTTAGATCTACAAAACATGTCTGCAAATAAATTAGTGTACACAATAAAAATTCTATCATGAAAACCCACACAAACCTAAGGAATGAACTATCTAACCTATCAAATATAGAAGTGATCATATCTTATGTGATAGTCATGGAGCTATTACTAAGTTGGATCCCACAAATGATATCATCCATTATGAATATGAGTTGTGTAGGACCAGTGGTAGAATCACTTTAACCATTATATAGCATAGGATTCATGGTGTTGATTTAACCATTGTGCAGTGCATGACTCATGCCATAGAGTCACTTTAATTAGGGTGTATGGTGTAGAACCCATGAACAACCATTACATCATGGCTAATCATGTGTAAGAAAGAATAGTTAGATGTATGCTCCCCCAAATTTATTGCATATAAAATTGTGTCAATTTGAGGTAATGTAGAAGATTTTTTAATAATAAACAAACATAGCAATGTGTGGGCCTAAACTAATTCATAAATAAAAAATGATGTCCCTCACACACGACTCATCAACCATAAATTTCTTAATGTCAGCTCATTAACACTCCTTCAACAAATTGTATCATATATCTAATTGATGTTTATTATAATTAATTGTGTTCGTTCAAGTGTTGAGAATGAAATAAGTTCATAACAAAAAGGAAAAATGAAAAAAAATTACATATAACTAGACTACAACATAAGGATTTCCTTATAGAAAGCCTTCAATAGGAATTTTTTATTTTTTCCTTGTCCCATTATCACAACCATGTGCAAGTGGTGTATGCCGCAAGGGCACATAGAGATGTTGATGACAATGAAACACTTGGAACCTTATTTACACCTTCAAAACCTTGCACTTTCACTTATTTTCATTACAATCAATGAACATAGAGGTTCTTCATTTAATTTTACACTATCCCTTTGTCAAATAATTTATTTCCTTTCATATAGCCTCCCTAGTCTCAAAAACTAGAATCTACTAAATATCCAATAGGTAATACTAGCTAACAAAACCCTTTGTACTCCACATGTTTTCCTAACTATGATATTTATTGTAACATCATGAAAATAGAAAAAGGTCAAAATCAAACACTCCATGTGATCAAGCTCTAATGGAATCTAAAGTCAAACAACAAAGAACAAAGGAAACAAGATAAAACATAAAAAATCTCACCAAAGATCAATGTAACTCCATGGATAACCTCTATTGTCCTCCATTTCATTTTATGTAGTGTACTTTCCCTCAAATTTCTAGTACATGCAAGCATAGCCTAAGGATTGTGATAATAACGAAACATCGAAGATTTAAGATAATTGCTCCAAAGTCACAAGATTTCAGGAGAGATTGAAATGATGAAAGACAGATGAATTTATAGAAAATTGACCATTTGAATGACAGGTCAGGATCAAAAGATCAAAGGACAGTTGAGATCAGGAGATTATACATGCATTATGATGACTATTAGTAGTGACATGAGTGATAAAAACTAGAAATAGAAATAAATATTAAATAATTGATTTAATCTTTGAGTTTGGTATTTGAAAACTGAAGAATAGTCTTTGCATGACAAAGATAAAGATAGGATAAAAGCAACGTTTTGTTCGAATGCACACACAAGATTTAATTAATTAAATAAAGATATTTA
>VDFB02000015.1:264763216-264847188 GCA_007258455.2 Sequoia sempervirens
GAGACTTGGTGATGGAACACTTGAAGAAGGAGAGAATTCCAAAAGGAAAGTATACCAAACTCATGATGAAGAAGATAGGACCTTGCAAGGTGGTCTACAAGTTTGGCCAAAATGCTTATGAAATAGAGCTACCTCCTGGGGTGGCAATCTCTCCTATCTTCAACATTTCTAACTTGTATCCTTTCAAAGCTTTTGTGAATGTAGGTGATGGAGTAGGTACAACAACAATGGAGGATGAATATTGGGTGAAGGAACTACCCCCCAACCAACCTATGACTCTTGAATGCATCCTAGACACCAAGGAGACAAAGAAGACTAGAAGGAAGGTTTACAAGGAATACCTGGTCAAATGGAAAGGTCTACCTGAAGAGGATGCAACATGGATGTCAGAAAATGATATTAAATAGCATGGAACTACTGTAGAAGACCTGATCTCAAAGAGGACTTGAGATCTTTTTCTTGCTTGGGAGTATGGTGCAGGAGCACTCATGGGTCTAAGGGGCCTAGAATAATTTGTCATGTTTTTTTTCTTGGTTTATGGATGGAATGAGGTCTTATGGACCATTTCAATGCTTTGTAGTAGGTCTTCTAGGTTTTTGGTTGAGTTTTTGGTCTTGGTGACCAACTTCTTTGTACAATAAGGTCTCCATCCTCCTTTGTAAGTCTAGTGCATCTTGGAAAAATAAGGAAAAAGGATGCCTTGTTGTATCTAGACACCTAAGGGGAGACACCTTACTTTTTGACAAGGTTTTAAATGCCTTTGAGACATTTTGGAAGGCTCTTTGTGGTCGAGTTGGTAGAAGTTGCTCACATTGCCTTAACTAGGCAATTAGAAGTCAAAGCATGAGATTAGTTGTTTTGCAACATCTCTCTTTTCAAAAGACAGTTGAAATAAGTTGGAGGGAGTTTGTAAGAATTCAAATATGCCTCTCTTAGTTGAGGCAAGGTTGATGTTGATGTTTTGAGGAAGTTTCAATAAGAAGTTTGTTGTTTTTCATGTGTTTTTCTGAAGAATTTGCTGATCCCGTACTTAGTATGGACTGTATGTTCACTTTCATGCTCCAAGCCCATAATGGTTGGATAGGTAATTGAATAAGATTTCCTTTGGATTTTGAGTGGTGAGATTTCATTGAGTATCAAGGGAGATATTCCAATTTCTCTATTGGGTGGTCTAAAAACCCTTAAAATTAGGATTTTGGGTGAAAAATGTATATTTCTTCCATTCCCATGTTGTAAAATTGCTAAATCTCGGTGGGATGGAAGATTTAAGGCTGTACTATCATTTCCTCAATTTTTTGGAGAACGGAAGGCTCATTTTTGGAAGTTGTGCATGAATTTTGGCTTGACATCTCTATGTGGCAAGCATAATTGACACGCAAGAAAAATGAGTTTTTGCTTGATTTTGAAGAATTTGTTTAAGAGGCACTTAGGAATGGTGGAAATAGGTATGGAGAACCTGTAGGAGTCTGAATTTGTGCTTTGGGGTGTAGTGGAGAGCCTAGATAGTCAATACCTAGGTGTAGGTCTGTGAATTAGGCCTTTTGGAGCAACGGTAGAAGGGGCCATTGTGAGTGATGTTTTTATAGTCAAGAGGAAGGGTTTTGGAACCTTTTAGGGGTCCATCTTACGGGTATGAATCCATAGGTTTTGTGTCTTAACAATCTTCCTTGTGTTTTTTATTTTCACTATCCTACCGGGCAAGGGCTACAAGCCTTAAGAGAGAGTGAGGTCTAAGTCACCATAGTGATGGGTGTTTGTTGAAACCTAAATGCTAGAGGGTTGTTAAACCTTGTTTTGACTTAATGAGACATGATCCAAATGTTTTCAAGCTTTTTGAGTGGTCTTATTTGTGAACCCTAGGTGTGTGGGGTTGATCTCTTAAAGAATAGTGGAGTTTAGGACTCCTCATAAGAGTATTTGAGAGAAGCATTCAGTGGAGTGACTTTGCCATTTGTGATTGTGAGTTTCCTCTCCTCTAATTTTACATAATTTCTAAAGCTTATGTAGGCTATTTCCATGGTTTTTGTGGTGGTGGCAAGAGTATTTAAGGTTTGTAAGTACCTTATGCAATAAAACCTCCTTTGTAGGGCTTGATTTGTGCATAGAATAAGCTTAGCCAATAAAAATGATGTGAGTAATGTCTTGGAAGTCGTGATGAAATGATTGAGGTGTAAAATGGTTGATTGTAGTATCTTGGTCTTGAGGAACTAGTTGGTAAAAGTGAAAATTTGGTGAGTTGTTTAAGGAATTGAAATATTCAAAGCTCTTTATCAGGTTTTGCTTTGAATTTAGATAAATTGATGATGACAAAGGTGTGTTAGGATCTAATGGATATAGATTGTAACATGAAAGATTGGTTTTTGGTTATTTTTCCTAGGTAAAGAAAATTGAGTGGAAGGGTGCCTTGGTGAATGATGAAAGAGTGGATTGTTTAGTGACTCTAATTAGGTTTCTTGTGCATGGATCAATCATTTTTGCTGATAAATAAGATGTTTGAAGCTTGAGGATGATAAGAAGTATTGAAATGAGTTGTCTTGTTGTTTCCTCGTGGTTTACAAATGAAACAATGTGATTTTTGATGAAAAGAGAAATAAATTTTAGTTGCTTATTCAATTTGATCTTCTCCTAATTCAATCTGTCATTTGTTAAGGTGGTGAGCACCTAGGGTCATCAAACACTTTTCATTGCAAAGGGATGAGTGTTCAAATTTGTATTCAAATAATCACAAAAGTCATGGAAATGATGTAAAGCATGTCTAAGGTAATATGAGGTCTTATCTGAATGCATTTAAGGTTATGGGTAAGTTCTAGGTGGTCAAAGTGGGAAAATTCAAACAATGCAATAATGTAATATTGTTAAAAGTTGTTAAATTGACAAAAACAAGGAAATCATGCATATTAAGGGTTAAAAGGGGTAGTTTTAGTTGATGGAAAGACAATTATGGAAAAGGAAATATCTTTAAAATGCATGTAAAGGTGAGAAAAAGTAGAAGTTTGTGTTCTTGTAATTAGATTTTGAAATAAAAATTCCCTATTTCTGAGTTTGCAACATTACTCCATTGTTTTTTTTTCTTTTGTTGGTAATTTAGGAACACCCAAAGTTAAATCATAGTGTGAATACATGTAAAGAGGAGTTAGTTTCCAATTTCAAGAGTTGGACTTGGTTAGTTTTAGGAAACAAAAGAATGAGAGGCAGTTTTCAGTGCCCGACAGAGTCCTTTTAGAAACAAGTTTGAGAGTCCAATAGGGTTTTTCTTCACTACTCCACCAATGTAGGTCAAGTAAATTGGTGGAGTAGGTTAATGTTAGGATTTTTTGCATGTTTTGATGATTGTAAGTGTATGGAAAAGCAAGAATACCATGGTGGAGTTGTTGCTACACTGGAAAATAGAGGATTTTCCTACACAAAGTGATGCTACAGTCATGGGTCATGAATAAATAAAGATTGAAGAGGCTTGGAAATGATGTAGAAGGTCTTGGAAGACATAAAAAATCATGTTCTAGGTGGTGGCTAGAGAAATAGAGGTTTGCAAGAGTATTTTTCACAAAACCCTATAAACGAGGGTTTATTGGATTAGAACATTTTCATGGTTTTCAATCCCTATAAATGTGAAATATTGAGTTATAAGACATGTTTGAAGACTTTTTTGAGGTTTTGAGTGATTTTGAATGGTTTTGAAGGGGTGTCCTTTGTAAAACAGGCCTAATCTACTAGCCTTTCTTCAGAGGACAGTCTAAAATCTAATGATTTTCTTTATGTCAAACATCTAAGAACTTTGATATGCTATGATGTGATAGAAAGTGTTTCTAAATGTGCATTGAGTTTTTCAATAAGCTTTGAGATAGGAATGTAACTACCCGATTCAATGGTTGATGACCTACTAGAGGAATGTGATATTGGTTTTGGATCAAAACAAAGATGCCGGTTTAAACAAAGGAAAGGATGATATTGAGTGCTTGGTTACTATCAAAATAATGATATGATTTATGTTACTAAATTTGGTTAAGGTATATAAGACAAGTTTGGTGACTTTGATGGTTGGATGGGTGACTATTATGAAGCCTTTTGAGAAAATTGGTGATTAACCACAAGATGATAATCAAGATTTTGTTGTAGCAGGAGTTTGTAACCTATAAATAGAATACTACAGTCAAAATATGGTGAGTACAGTGCTTGATAATGGACTAATAATAGTGAGGTATGGTTTAGTTGATTTGTTGCCTTGGTGAATAAATGAAAGGATGAATTGTTCAAGTGTCAATAATCAGGTTTATGTTGTTTTTATGGTGGTTGAGAATGATGTGAATCTAATTGATTAAGTCAAAGTTTTCTTTAATATGGTTTTTTCTTTGAATGAGTCAATTGGAATATTGATTAGTGGAATGATGAATGATGGCCTATGGAATGGCTAAGAGAATTTGAGTGGATTTTGGTTGAATGAAAAGTAGATTTCTGATGAAATTATATTTGATCTTCTCTTGATTCTATTTGGGATTGAAATCCCTTGAAGAAATGATGTTGATGGTGTTTGTTGGATGCTCTGCATCAGATGTACCCTAATGATTGAGTGTTTTGATATGATGCTCTACATCACTAACTGCCTTGTCTATGCTATTGCTTACTATTATGGTTTCATATATTTTTTCCAAGCATCCATAGTTTGTCATGCTAAAGTGCACCTTTGCAAGCATTACGCTCCATGTGAAGTAATTGCATCGTTACTTATAAGCTGACTTTCTAAACAACTATATTGCATAGTTGAAATTTTGTCATCTATCAACATCTAGTTATTAGTTATGGAATTTGAAGTAATGCTTTGAGTTTGAATGATGTGTAATTCAACATAACCAACAATATGAATATAAACTACACAAATATATTAAGTAGAATTCATTAGTTAAGTTCTCTTTATTCTATTACCTCCATGTACATTTGAGTAAATCCATTGGCACTAGGAGGTGTTTCTTTCTTGAAACTACCACATGAATATATTGTTCAACATCCAAAATCACATATTAAAATACCATTCGTAAAATAATGTTATTAACATGTACTAAATTTATAATTGTTTACTAGTTACATACCCCGTTAATAGGTGTATTATAGAAATAAGTAGGTGGAGGGCTGGTGTATCAAGTCTCAACACTGGGACCCCACAATTTTATTAAAATCATAAAACTAAATTAGTTAATCTTGGCATTTCTAATCAAAATTTCTAATAAATTAAATTCAATGAACATGTCACTTTTACCCTCAATATCAATGCCATATTTTTACGATGCAAAATTTTGCCATTAGTCCCTTCCATCCCTCAGAAGATATGGATCCCGTAGTAGCATACAAATCCATGTAGAAACATAATGTAATCCCCTAATGAAGCACCGGAAAGTGCTGGGGTCATACGAACAAGTCGCCCTGCAAGATTGACACACATGGGTTCGAAGTCCACCACCCAAAGACTCCCCTTGATGGCGATGTACAATAGGGATAGTATGATGGATGACACTCCAGGTCAAATTTTTGATCACCTACAATGTCTCTACGTCGACACTCTCCTTCAAGAATAGGGCATAACAATGTGCTCAGAAGATGACCTCCAGAGGTCATTCTCCCCTGCCGCCAGAGGATCCGACCTGCAGAATCGGCTATCCTTGACCCCCACCTCTCCCTTGAACTCCTCATATCAAAATAATTTGGGATTTGGTTCAATACGAACTCACTGTATAGTTTCCTAAGAAAATATTGGGGGACTTCACAATTGTTGCACGGTGGGTAATCAAAGACCAAGTACCACCTATCATAAAAATGGTTCCTAATCTCTTGGTGGTGGCACCAATGAATAGGAAACCTCTTACATTGAGGCTAAGATTTTGATTTGTTCTAGGGTTAGTGAATAAAGAGCACAAATCACCTTTAGTAATTTTTAAATCTTTTACTTGTTTATATGATAGTTTATCTGCATAATATGCCCTAGCTGCCTGCCTCCTATCTTGCCATCCATTATTTGTTGGGTTATTGAATCTACATTTTTAACATCTCTTTCATTGAATTTTAGTGTCATTTCTTTCTATGGTTGAAGCATTTGGATCACTCATCTGATAAGATCCTCAATTTTTTTTTGTTGTTCTCAATTTCACTCCTCAAATTTTGTTGAGTGCCAATAGGGTGTTGAGTGATTGGTGGGGGAGGTTGATTTTGTTGAGGAGTATTTTCTTGTTCTTCTTGTTGAGGATTTTGAGGATTTGCAGGATCATTTGCATCTCCTACAAATTTAAAAAAAAATTAAATCTAACCTAAAACAAACAAAATCAACTTGAAACTAAGAAATTCAAAACAAATAGCAAGCAATACTTACCTCTTGCACCTCTTCGTCTTCATGGCGCCATCTTTGCAAAGGAAAAGAAAATATTGTTGATGAATTTTGTAGAATGCCTCCTAGAACGCGAGCACAAAAATGAGGGTTTTTGGCTGCGGGCAGAGTAGAAAAATAGACAAGAGAAAATGAATAGCTTTCACTATTTTTTTTGCTTTTAAAATGACATAACCCTAGCGTATTATAACATGCTCGCGTTATGTCATTTTCAAATTTTTTTTGTAGTTGGCCACAAAAGTGTAACCCAACTTCATGCACCTGCCCTTATGTCAGCCTGTGATGAGGTATCATCAGGTTACTAAGGAAAAAGTGTGTATAAATAAGTGTTTTTATATCCATTTTAACCCCCATTCATCAAGTTCGCTTATTCACACATTCATTCAAGCATTCAAGCATTTTGCATCATTAAATCAAGTATTAATCAAGTATTTTGGAGAAGCCATTGTTATATCTTCAAATTTATTCAATAAGGGTTTGGTAAGTTGATAGCATTTGCATGTTTTTTTTATTATCATTCTCTTCCATTCCATTTCTTTATTAAGGGTTTGATTATCAAAGTGGGATTTGACCATGGAAAATCCCTATAACCTAACCCTTAACCATTTTTCCCCTTTTGCATGTGTGTTTGTAGACTTGTGTATGTAGATTTTACAAGCTATTAGGTGTTGAAAAGTAGACAAGAAGTCAACAAAATTTTTCAAGTCAACTAAATCCTATTTCAAGCTTGGAGAAGATATTCTATCCATTTTCTCCATATCCGATCCTGTCAACCTGACAAGCAAACAACCTCAGATCTAGTGTTGCAGAATTGTCCCTTGATTTCACATAATTTTGGGAGAGGATTGATTCACCATCAATGGTGAATGAGTCCCAACTTAAGGCTAGAAATCCATTTTTTTTTAGATTTTGGATCCCAACACTCAGAAGCTAGTTTTCAATAGTTTTCATCAGAAGTAGGACTGATTCGCCATCAGTGGAAAATGAGTCCCACTAGTGATTTTCAGTGATCTCTGCAAGCATTCAGGACACTCCAGATTCTCCATTCTCTACCCAGGTGCACTCTGATTTATCCTTCTTCTTTTTTGTTTTACATTTGTTCATACTTTAGTTCATGTTTACATATCACATTTTGTTTTCCAACATTGCATAATTCTTAGGATTTAGATTCATGATCCGTCAAATAATTCATTTAATTGCACTTAGATCATTCCATTTAATCTAAATAACATCATACATTGCATAATTTGAGTGAACCACCTAGACTTCTGTGTGGGGTTAATCTCTCTCCTTTTAGGTGAAACATTCCTAAGAGTGCAAGAGTAGCCTATAAGCCCTACCCAAAAATATATGATTCATTTTGGTGAACCTGTACATTGAGCACTTTATATTTCTGATTTCGATTGCATCTTGTATCCTAGACTTCATTTTTATTAACATTCAATTAAGGTATTGTCTTGTTTTTGCATCCTAGGGTTTCTCAAATTGCACTAGTGAAAGACTCATTTAGATTTCATTTTTGCATCACATATCATTGAAAAACCCTCAAAATTTCCATTTGCATCCTTCATTGGCATCTGAAAAGTATTTAAATCACTTTAAATTTTCTAAAAAAACACGAAAAAAATTATCATAGTTGGCTCATTCGCCACCCTGGGCAAATCAATCCACCTACACATTCTACACAACATTTTTAGGCATTTTCTAGGTATTTCCTGTATTTTTGTTCTCTGTTATTATTTCTATGTTTTAGTTTGCATATTTTTTGTTATTTACATTTTGCACTCCTAAATTACCTTGCATTTTCATTCCCCCAGTCTTTTGTTGTACTTGTATGATTTTTTGGTGCCCCATTGATAATACTTTAGTGAGACAAAGTTCTAGACTCATGGCTTCCCATGATAGAACTTTCGTTCTGGACCTTGGGATCTCAAGAGCTCCTACTCCTAGTATGGAAAATGGTGCATTAGGTATGAAAAATACCACTTCTATGCCCTCACCTTTCCATCCAATGAATGTTGACACACAAACAAATTTCATCCCGCAAGAAAAAGTCATTAGTGTTCATGAAGACTTTGCACACATACAACAAGACTTGTCCCTTGAAAACATTTCCACCACTGCCATACCTACGATAGAAAACCTTCATCTTTATGTATCTTCCCATTTTTCTATCTAATTTCATATTCTAAGATTCTAGGGTTTAATTTATTCATGTTTACATTTCCTTAGCAACCAGAAATTGGTTGAACAACCTCCTATGGTCCCTTTCATTCCTAAAAGGAACCATAGGAGGTTGTTCAACAAATTTCTCATTGGGAATGTACTATTGATTTCCTTTTAATTAGTATGGTGTTTAGAAATTTATTTAAAGTGGTGGCAAGAAAAACTTCATATGCTTGACACCCATGAACAAACATGATGGCTCAACAAGAAAGCAAAGTGTGTTATGCAAGGTGGCCATGTAACAACTATTGTAAATGTAAAAAATAGTGTAAGTTATGTTCAAAGGAGTTTTTCTTAGTTCATGTAAGGTCTTAAATTAGGGAACATCGTGCCTAATGTCTCCAAGAGAGGACAAATCAAATAATACAAGATTCACAACTTAGGGGATGCAATGTGTCACATCAAGCCACTAAGAGGAATATAATATGCTAAGAGAGATCATGCTCTTCAAGGAAATCACACCCATGGCCACCACAAAGAGAAATATGCATTGCATGAAGTAAGAAGACTACACAATGAAACATGAGTTGAAAAATACAACAAAATAATGCCAAGGTATGCCCCTACTTTAAAGAAATTGCTAAACACCATGCTATGAGCAATTACTTTAAAGTAGAAAATGATAAATGTTAATAATAAAGAGGAAATGCGAGCTTATTTGGAAAGCCCTATACTAAGTCACATTCATTTAAGTAACCCTATTTCCTTTGATTCATTTAAGTAACCCTAATAAGGTCTCCTAAGGTGGAGCATACCCCTATTTCCTTTTTCCAAGGTAGTTTGAATCATAGTGGTAAATGATGCATGAAGAAACAAGATCTATGAGCATACACTACTAAAGAAATAAAGAAGAACGAAAAAAAACAAAAGGGGTGGATCAAGCCTCAACCATTTTTCCAATGCGATGTGGATCATATATAATCTATTTGTCCAAAAAATGTTTACAAGTGGAACACGATGTCCACTATGCAAATGAAGCCCATGCTCACATGGGCTAGTGAAACCTCAAGCTTCCCACTAGGTGAACCCCCAAAGAGGTGAGACACATACGCATGTGACCAGTATGTGCTCACACACATAAGCAAGTAGCTATGGGAAAGTCGTGCCTAAGTTTGGCTCTCATACGCTAACCATACCAAAGCTATACATCTTGATAACTTTGATAAGGTACCACACAACACAAACAATAAGATTCATGAGACAAGAAAAACTTCGTATGCTTGATGATCATGAATAAACAAGATGGTTCCATAAAAAAGCAAAGTGTGTTATGCAAGGTGGCCATATAATAGTTATTGTAAATACAAAATAGTGTAAGGTACATTCAAAGGGATTTTGATTAGTTCATGTAAGGTCTCTTCTTAGGTAAATCATGTTTGATGTCTGCAAGAGAGGAAAAATCAAAGAAATATAACTTTCTCAGAGGAAATAAAACCCAATTGTGACACCACCAAGAAAAGGATGCATCCCAAGAAGAAATAAAAATCACATAATGAAGCATGAGTGTCGATGCATGCCCCCACTTTAAAGTGGTTGCTAACACCATTGTTGTGAGAAATTTCCTTAAAGTAGAAGAGTACATGAGAGCTTATCTAGAAATCCCTATGTCAAGTCATATTTTCTTGAATGAAACTTCATCATGGATAAGGGGTTGCCCTAAAATTCACCAATTAAAGATAACTCAGTATGTCACATGTGATCCAACTTAAGGCATGTTGTCCAAGCTTGCTCCTATATATACATGGAAGGCAGTCAACTAGCCAAAAGAGTCAACAACAAGTGCCATACAAGGACAAGGCTTCCTAACCCCCTTTCCCCCACTTAGTGCAAGACAAGGGTGAGCCAAGATGATTGATGAAGAACATGAAAATTAATATCAATTAAAGGAACTAGGTGTGTCAACACAAGGAAAAGCACCAAAATCCTTAAGATGCTGAATTTTATTACTCAAAGCCTTACATTCATTAGTATCTAATGACCATGAATTCTATGATATGCACAAAATGAAATCTTGTAGTAAAATTTATTTCATGTTCTTGGAGGGAGAGAATTCAAATGATCTTGGAGGAGTCTCAACAAGATACTCTCTTGATCAATAGTAGAGGATGTTCCTTTATTTTGCGATAAATATATCTCTTGCTTAGTACAAGATGCCATACTTACACAAGTCTCTTTAGATTGTGAGATTTTGTACTCTTATTTAAAGGAAGGTGAAAAATATAACAAATTCCAATCATTATTGTTTTGTATGAAGACCTTCACACGATTCTTGGATCTTGAATTGATGCTCTTGGATGCTTGATAATCAGCTCTTGAATGCTCTTGAATACTTGAAAATATCTCTTAAAGGCTCTAGATCTAGGAGAGACTCTCTTGCATGAAGATTCTTAGGTTTCTTAGGTTACTTAGGTGAAATAATGATTTGAAACCTCAATTATATAGGTATTCCATCTAATTTACCATTTATTAGATCCCAAATGCTAACATTCACAAAATTTGAATTGCAAACCCTAATTTCCCACTCAAAATCCTAAAAGGGGGCTAGATGGGACTCATACACGCAAGGTAAAATTAATCCTTAGAAAAATATTTATGCAGATCCAACCTTGTGCTTTAGGAAAAATGAATTTAACCTTCTAAGGTACATAATTTCATTCAAATTAATTAACTTAATAAGAAGTTAACTACAAAACCCTAAAGTTAAGGGTTCCTTAGTCTAATTCTTGAGAGCACCATAATAAACCATAAAAAGGTGATTTCTTGCTAGGTTTCCTTGGGTGGGGTATATTCTTATCTTATGTTTCATTTTTCATTTCATTCAAGGGGCCTATTTCACTCTTAGTTCACTAAAGTAAACCCTAGAGATCTCAACCTAATGATCAAATTAGGAAAAGAGATTGCTATAAGGTATATCTTGGTTTCCTTTAATGAAATGGAGTGAAATAGGTCCTTATCCCTTTAGTTCCATCTCTAAAAATATGGAAACCTATTTCTTTGTGTTCATTAAATTGGTGAACCTAACAATTTTGAACATTGTAGTTTTCTTATTTTAACAATATTTTGCATCCTAGGTTTAGATCTTGCATTCATTTGCATTGAATTAGATCTCATTTAGGATGTTTTATTTGCATTAAAACTTGCATCTTGATGGCACCTTCAAATTTTATAGATTTGAAGTGTCCATATTGAAAAATTTGCCTTTGCACACTCAAAAGTGCACCTATAGAATCTGCCCAAATGACCTACTTTGAAGGGTCACAATTCAGAGCCCGTTGATTTTCATGTCAAATCCTTTCATGTACATACTCATGTGACATAAGTGAACATGCATGTAAGTTTTCAGCTTCCCATAATGATTTTTGATAGTATTTTAGCTGGAGGGTTCTGAAACTTTTTTGTTGTTTGCACATTGTCAGTCCCGCAAGTTGGCCTCCTATTCAAATTGATATTTTGCAACCGGATGATTGTCATGAAAAATGGATTGTTGCTCTCCATTATCCCTATATTCATGTACTCCATTGTCCAGTTTTAAAGTCTCAGGATTAGATTTTTTGTTTTTTCGAGATCAAAAGTAGATGTAGTTTGTTCAGTTTTACACCTGCATTTCTGACAATGTTTCAAAGTGGTCATCTTTGACCCCTAATATCTTGTGAAGAATAATGATTGGAGATAATACCTCTTGCACACATATTTAGTGTACCTAGATGAGCTTATTTTTCTAGTGGCAGCCCCCTAAAATTTATTTTGATATTTTTTCAAAGTGGTGACTTTGAGAGCCCTGATTGGTGTTAAATAGGTGCATTTGCAAAAATGACCGATTGAGCAACTTTGACATTGAATAAATTTCACCTCAGGATTTATTCTTCCAAAGTTTCTTTTTCATTGCATTATTGGTTCAAATTTCTACACGCCTGTTTAATTTTGTGCCTCTAGGATAAGTTATGATGGGTTATTTAATCATTTTATGATCGCAACATGGCCAAAATGGGTCTTCTGAAAAGTTTCAAATTTTGAAAATCTAAGGACAATCCATTTCCTTTTTTGGTCTAAAACATCTATAGCTCCATTTTCATCAAAAATTGAGGTCATATGATGTGTTATTTTAATATACTTTTGTTGCAACGAATAAGTTTTAGGGGCCAGTTTACAAAGGAGGTGCTTGATTTTTGATAGCTGGGAAAAGTTTGATGAAATGGGTTTTCTCTAAATAATTGATTATGGATGCACACAAAAAATCTCAGCTCGAAGGGTCACCATTTGTGCCCAATGAATTTTCTCCATTTGGCCTGCAGGTGTAATAACAATTCACAATTTTTCTAAAGTTTCAAATGTTCATATTTAAAATATTTTATTTTAAATATTATACAAATATAAAAAATGCATTTAGGGAAAATTGGAAATGTATTTCAAATGTTCTAGAGGACAAGCAAGATTAATTCTTGCTTCTAATTGGTCTAGAGGTGGCTTTCATGGCTTTCACAATTGCATGAAAAAACTCATCATCCATCGCCAGTTTGAAGTGCAAATGAAGAAGAAAATTAGAGATGCAATTTTTTCAAGCGATGAATCTTCATTTGGTTGGATTAAATTAAAGCTTTGAGGCAAAGGACATGTTTTTAATAATTTTTCAATGTTCTTGGCAACAAGCATCACATATCACAGTTTTGAGTCTCGAATGCAAAACCAAATTAGCGATGAGCAATGGCTATTGTGTCCATCGCCCATCGCTAATTTAATATTGTCTTTTGTCCTCCATCAAAGATGTGTGATGATGGTAGCCGAGTAAAGTTTTTGTATGGAGGATCAATATTGGCATCATTTCATGAGTTATTTTTAAACTCATGGGTAAAGTCTTCTACAACCAATAAAAAAGGGGAGTTAAAACTTTCTTTGTTGGAGAACATGATATCGAGTATTGCTATTTTAATATTTGCTTTCCCCAATGAATTGAAGATGTGTGATGGTTGTTCTCCTCATCTCAGGCATCACTAATTAATTTTAGCTGTTCTAAATAAATGAGAGATGTGCGATGGTGTTGGGGAATGCTAGAGTAAAGAGTGTGGTCAGTCCAAAAGAAAGATTTTTAATTTTTTTCTAAACTTTTAAATTATTTGCCGATTGTAATGTCTTAAAAAGGCTTCCTTTTAAAATGTAAATTTCAATTTGAAGTGAAGGGGTAAAAATGGCATGGGGTAAAATGTTTTTCCATAAAAATATATCAAAGCAATAGGGGAAAATGTTTTAATTGATTAGGGGAGGCATTGATAAGAGAATTTTAATTACCCGATAAAATAAAAGTAAAAAATTTCATGCTGCCAAATATTTTAATATGTAGAAATGCAAAAGAAAAGAAGGCATGGGAAATAATTTTGTAAAGTGAATATTTTATTCACTGTGTAAAGTGTTTTTGTTGGATATGAGTTTTTGCGGAGAACACCATTTTCACGCAGCTGAATGAAAAATTAACAAAGGGGGTGAAGTCTTTTGCAAGTAAAGGAATTTTCAACATGGGTAAAAGACTTAATGGAGAGAACGATGAGTTTTTCTAATAAGTGAATATTCTCAATTGAA
Organism: Sequoia sempervirens; assembly: GCA_007258455.2. Lineage (NCBI taxonomy): Eukaryota > Viridiplantae > Streptophyta > Pinopsida > Cupressales > Cupressaceae > Sequoia > Sequoia sempervirens. Next base: position 264,777,384 of record VDFB02000015.1, read on the forward strand.
AGGCAAAGGAAAGATGTGTGAATCAAAGAGTAGATTGGAACTTCTTCAACAAACAAAGGAAGTTACTAATCTATGGACCTAGATGTGTTAGATATCATTGGGAGATCTCCATTTAGGATTTTTGCACATTCCTTAAGTGCAGATTTTTTGTTTCAGAAAAGAGAGTTGTTTTGTAATTAGACACAGAGTATATACAATGTGAATATAGAACATTTTAGAGGTTTTTCTTTAAGGTTGGAGTCTGTTGATACTTATGTAATTTTGATTACAATATTGGCAAGATAATATTGAATAGTGCAATTTTAAGGCCATTTTACTCTCCTATGTACTAGTTTTGCAGATTATGAATAATATAATCAAGGTTATCTTATTTGTCTCCATCAGTTTCAGATAGATGTGTACCTTTGTTCTTATCTATTAATTCAAATAATTAATGTAGGTACTTAAATATAGCTGTAAATTTGTATTAAACTAAGTTCTAGGATTCTGATAAGAAGTAGTGTTTAGGATATAATGTTGAAATATTGTAAGTTAGCATTTTAGAGCTTCATATAATGTTAGGTTGAAGATTATTATCAGATTATGTGAGTGTCTAGGTTGACTGTTCTGATGAATGAAGCACCGATTTAAGTGGGTTATTCATGTTACATTTTGTTGGTTAATTCAACAGCTAATAATAAATTTAAATCATATTACTTATCAATCTCAATTTGTTTGTGTGTTGAGCTCATTTTAATGAATCACATCTCTCATGTTGAAATAAGGCATTACTGTAGAGGTTATCCAAGCCTTTAGAGTACTGTGTCTTTCAAACAATTAGAGAATTCTAACCATCTGTTTACAGTGTATTTGGTACTTTAGCACACAATTATCTATAAATATACTATTGGGATTACCCTCCTTGGTTTAATAGAGATAGACATGTTGAAGATTTCAATCTCTTTGACTGAATCTTGTTCGTTGGCCACATCAACCCATTGAGTCTGAATATGAGAGAGTGGCTACTCTTTAGGACTCATTACATCTATTGATTTGGGAACCAACAGATTGGTGACTCGACTAGAGAGAACTTGAGAAGATTTTGATAGAATATTATCCTAACTTAAAGAGTCAATCAGTTTGTTGATTTGAAGTTTTGGGTCAGAATGATCCAAGGACCTGCATACTTGAAGGAGATTGCTGTAATTTTTTTGATATATTCTTGAAGTCTGGTGCTCTGTTGGTGGAGAGAACTTAGAAATACATAGATCTTGGAAGAAACGTTTTGCTCCTTAAAGATATTTTCCTCTTTCAAAGAGGTGATGATTCGACATAGGTTTCTACATCATTAGAAGAGTTGGTTGTAGTAGTTCTCAAGTATTTTTCTGTTATAAAATTCTTGTATGAAGGTTTTCAACAAAAAGTTTGAAATAGTACTATCTCTTATTCAGTATTTCAAGATACTAGTAGAAAGGGAAATGAGAAAGTAGGATATTCTGAAAAGGGATATTGAATTGAATACTTGTAGAGGGAATAAGTTTCTATTTGAAAATATGTATTATTGTCCTAGTTCTCCCTCTATAAGTTGTAATGTTATGCCTAGAACACAACCATGTCCTCAAAGAAAGGTGTTCACTAGTGAAAGATACAACCCTTTGGATTTTAGTAAAATTCAGGGTTACCCACATTCTATCCCAAGAAGAATTAATGAATGTTTTCCTAAGTTTAGAGGAGGTTTTGAAGAATCAACATCACAACATGTACAATTTTTTCTTGATGTAACAAAAGACTGTCAAATAGTAGAGGAAGATGTTATCATGAAGTTTTTTGTAAAAAATTTAGAAAATGATGTTGAATATTAGTTTTCTAGTTTACCAATGCATTCCATACATTCATGGCATGAGATCAGAATGCATTTCATTGATTATTTTGAAGAAGAGTCTGTAGACAATGAATGCTTGACTGAAGAAAGAAATCTACATACCCAAGAAGTATTTGAAGAGAAATCTGAAAATGAGGTTGAACTTATGTCATCTATGGATACATTGTGTGATATAGAAAGATTGGAGGATGAATCCATCTATGATTTTCATGATATATTCATGAAATTTCTATTTTCTATACTAGAATTAGAAAGACCCAATGAGTTATTTTGCATTGATTTGTTCTATGAGAATTGTGAGCCAGGTTTGAGTACTATGCTAGCTCATTTGAAGCCCCCTAATCTTAAATGCTTATATAAATGGATTTCAGTAATTAAGGAAATGATAGATAAATATGGAAGTAATCTCCTAACTCAATTATGTGATGGTACTTTTGCAAGACTCAGTCCAATAGATGCAGATGGTATAGTAGAAGACAAAAATGATGCACCATTTGGTGATGAGGAAGTTGTTTTTGAACAACCTACAAAAGAAATACGCCCAGATGAAGATTGCAATCATAATGGTCATAAAGAGATAGATGAAACATTTGAAGTTTCTTTGATTTTCTCTAAAAATATAGAAATAGAGAGCCAATTTTATGTATCAAAAGAGGGCTACAATAATGTAGATGATATTGAAAGTGTTTTCTCCTCTATGGACTTTGAATATACAGTTGAAGATTATGTTGGTTCTGAAGTTTCATGTCTTCATGATGAGGAAAATGGTGTTGTAAATGAAATTTGCAACCAACTAAAAAGCATTTTTGTATGGGTGACCACGATAATTTAAATTCTATTTGTAGCCTTAGTGAGTGTGTTTCCTCTCACAAGGAGGAGGTAGAATTTATCTCCTTAAGTAAAGAGTATTCCAATGAAGATGATGACAATAATTTTGAAGGCTCACAAGAACAAGATGATGGATATGAACTGAATATCTTGTTTGAAGAAGACATGTGTAATAAGTATTTCCATGGTACACTTGGTCATGCAAATTCTACAAATGTGTGTAGCATTGATGAAAATTTTCAAAGTGATAAAGAGCTTGCTGATTTTAGAAATGTTTCTAAGAATGTTAGTATATCAACTGCAAATGATAAAGTATGCAGTGAATTATAGTTAGCAAGATAATCCACAAGTAGTTGTAATGAAATTTAAGCAAAGGATGATTTTCAATATAACAATGAAGAAGGTAGCCCTACTGATTTTTGCAATAGTGTGAACAGAGAAGGAGATATGTGTGCCAAAGGTTCATTAGATGAATTAGTTAAAGTAGTTGGTTATGAGGAGCATGCATGTGTTGATAATGATGAACAAGGAAATCTTGTTTTGTTTAATGTCTTACCTTCTACTTATTTTGCTTACTTTGAAGTTATCACTAAATGTTTGCATGAGGATAGAATTGGTGTAGTTGTACATGAAAGTAAAAATGTAGGGATAAACATTGGTACAACTAATGAAACTCTTTATGATGAGTTTGCATGTGAAGAACGCGATTGTGTCAATCACATGGATGCATATGTGGATCTCTTTTGTGGATCTACAACTCATAGTTTTCCTCATAAGCATTATGCTTTAGATTTTCATGTTGATGTAGCAAGAGGTGATGTTGAATATGATACTTCTTCCAATAGTGAAAGTGTTTTAAAAAATAATTATGAGGAATTTGTTGTAGAGGTAAATTCTGAGTCATCTGAGCCTACTCTTGAGACTTTGGTGTGTAATAACATTACAAATGTTGACAGTCTTGTCTATGAGCTTGAAGTAGGAAACATTGTTTGGGATGTTGACAATTCTTCATAATGCTATTATTTGAATGTCGATGAAGGTATTATGAGTGTTGGTGAATCTTGTTTTCAGGACATTGAGACATATGGTAATATGATTGATTTGTGTTGTTGGGATGATGATAAACTTGCATGTGATGCAATTCAGTTGGATGAGTTACAAATGTATGAGAACTCTTTGGTTAACACATAGAAGGATTGCACACTATTTTTCAAGGATGATTTCTTTTCTAACCTTAATCATTGTGAGGGAATTGGTAAATGGGAAGAGGTTGTGTTTTCAAATGGTCTTGATCACTATGCTCACATTTTTTCATTTGCCAAAAGGTCAAAAAATGCAATGAATGGTAGTGATATGGCCTGTCATTTGGTTGTCATGTGATAGTAAAGTTGAATACAAAGGTAACTTGACACTTGCTTTTTCATAAATAAAGTCACTCATGTTGTTGTGGTGTGACAGAGGAAAGTATGCGTTGAGGGAGATTAACCTTTATAATATATTGGTATTTGATAGAGGTAAGAATTGATTGCCCCTTTTCATTTGGTAGCCTGGGGCCATCAAGTGAAGTAAAAGGTTTTAATAAAGACTTTGTCACCTAATGTTTCTGGCACCTGGTCTGCTCTCCTAGAGGATTCCAAATTCTCACTCTATTCACTGAGGAACAAACATCCCTAGAAAGAGCTACTGATGGAACTTTCAAATTTTGCAAATTTGAAGTGCCCATATTGAAAAAATTTCCTTTACACACTTAGAAGTGCACCTATTGAATCTGCCCAAATGACCTACTTTGAAGGGTCACAATTCAAAGCCAGTTGATTTTCATGTCAAATAATTTCATGGACATACGCATGTGACATAAGTGAACATGCATGTCATTTTTTAGCTTCACATAATGAGTTTTGATAGTATTTTGAAAAACGAAGCTGGAGGGTTCTGAAACTTTTTTGTTGTTTGCATATTGTCAGTCCTGCAAGTTGGCCTCCCATTCAAATTGATATTTTGCAATGGGATGATTTTCATGAAAAATGGATTATTGCTCTCCATTCTCCCTACATTCATGTACTCCCCTATCCTATTTTAGAGTCTCGAGATTAGATTTGCTATTTTTTATTTTTTTGAAATCAAAAGCAAATGCAATTTGTTCAGTTTTACACCTGCATTTCTGACAATGTTTCAAAGTGGTCATCTTTGACCCCTAATATCTTGTGAAGAATAATGATTGAAGAAAATCTCTCTTGCACACATATTCAGTGTACCTAGATGAGTTGATGTTCCAGTGGTAGCCCCCCAAAAATTTTTTTGATATTTTTTCAAAGTGGTGACTTTGAGAGCCCTGATTGGTGTTAAACAGGTGCAGTCGCAGAAATGGCCGACTAAGCAACTTTGACATTGAATAAATTTCACCTCGGGATATATTTTCCACACCATCTTTTTAACTACATTATTGGGTCAAATTTCTACATGCCTGTTTAATTTTGTGCCTCTAAGACAAGTTCTGATGGGTTATTTAATCATTTTCTGATCGTGACATGGCCAAAATGGGTGTTCTGAAAAGTTTCACATTTTGAAAATATAAGGACAACCCATTTCTTTTTTTGGTCTAAAACCTCTAAATATCCATTTTAATCAAAAGCAGAGGTCATATGTTATGTTATTTTAATGTACTATTGCGATGAACACATCTGAGGGGCCAATTTACAAAGGAGGTACCTAATTTTTTATATCTAGGTAAATTTTGAGGAAATGGGTTTTCTCTAAATAATTGATTATGGTCTCATGCAAAAAATATTAGCTCTAGGGGTCACCGTTTGTGCGCAGTGAATTTTCTTTGTTTGGCCTGCAGGCATAATTACAATTCACAATTTTTCTAAAGTTTCAAATGTTCATATTTAAAGTATTTTGGATATTTTAAATATTATACAAATATGAAAAATGCATTTAGGGAAAATTGGAAATGTATTTCAAATGTTCTAGAGGACAAACAAGTTTAATTATTGCTTCTGATTGGTCCAAAGACGACTTTCACGGCTTTGGAAAAACTCATTGTCCATCGCCAATTTGAAGTGCAAATGAAGAAACAAATCATAGATGCAATCTTTTCAAGTGATGAATCTTCATTTGGGTGGATTAAATTAAAGCTTTGAGGCAGAGGACAAGTTTTTAATAATTTTTCAAAGTTTTTGGTAGTAAGCATCGTGTATCATAGTTTTGAGTCTGGAATGCAAAAACAAATTAGCGATGAGCGATGGCTATTGTTTCCATCACCCATCACTAATACATGCCACTGTTTCCACTTTCAATCAGCAATGGAGAAAGGTTTCATCACCCATGGCTGGTTTTATATTGTCTCTTATCCTCCATCAGAGATGTACGATGATGGTAGCCAAGTAATGTTTTTGTACAGAGGATCAATATTTTTAAACTCATGGGTAAAGTCTTCTACAACTGATAAAAAAGGGGAGTTAAAACTTTCTTTGTTGGAGAACATGATATCGGGTATCGCTATTTTAATATTTTCTTTCCCAAATGAATTGGAGATGTGTGATGGTTGTTCTCCTCATCTTGAGCATCGCTAATTAATTTTAGCTATTCTAAATAAATGAGAGATGTGCGATGATGTTGGGGAATGCTGGAGTAAAGAGTGTGGTGGGCCCAGAAGAAATATTTTTAAAGTTTTTCTAAACTTTTAAATTATTTTCTGATTGTAATGTTTTAAAAAGGTTTCCTTTTAAAATGTAAATTTTAATGTGAAGTGAAGGGGTAAAAAGGGCATGGGGTAAAATGTTTTTCCCATAAATAAATATATGTATATATATATTTAAAAACAACAGAGGGGTAAAAACTTTATTGAAAATGAAGAAAGAGCAATACAAGAAAAAGGGCCAGAGCCCCATAAGCCATCAAGAAACGACCAAACAAAGCCAGAACCACATCAACCTAGGCCATAATCAGTTGCATCTTCAGCTAGAATCCCCTCTAGGTCATGACGATGCTCAGGGGAAACTTGCTTCCACTCCTCAACCTTTCGACCATCCAAATGCTCAGAATCCCACTTGGCCAAACAATCAATAGCCCTATTCCACTCCCTCAGAATATGGACGAAAGACACCAACTCCATTAAAGAGCTAATCTGTAGGACCTGCTGCACCATCCTAGCCAACTGCCAACTAACATCAGAAACCTTCCAATCATTGATTAAATTAACCAAAACCTATGAATCAGATTCATAGATCAATTTGCACCACCCCAAAGCATAAGCCCTTTCCAAAGTGTAGAGGATCACCAAAGCTTCCATAAGGTTGACAGTCTACATCCCTTCATACAACAAAGAAGAAAATCACTGAGCTAGAAAAATCCCTACCAACACCACCAATCCCAGCAGGCCCAGGATTGCCTCTTGGGGAACCATCAGTATTGATCTTCAAAACACCAACTGGAGGGGGCAACCACCTTCCCATCCTTTGGACTTTCTTTTTCACCCTCCTTCCTCTCCTGACACAAGCAGACACCAAAGAAAAACCCTGAATCCCCAGTCTATCCACCATCTCAACATCTCTTCTCTCCAAAGGGAACTCAACTTCACACTTAGCCTCCATAGTCTCTTGAATCATACCTAAAATTATTTGCCAAACTTGTTGGACTAACATCTTTTCTCCACAAAAAATTCGACAATTCCATTCCAACCAGATCTGCTATAGCATGAAGGTAGGTCCAACATACCACGCAACCTACAAGAAAGAAGTCAAAGTAGGAGGTCTACCCAAACTACTCCAAAAATCCACCAAGGAGGAAGCATGAACACATGGGCTTTTCCAAACACCCCACCAAGAATGCCAAAGATGCATAGCAAAGGGATAGCGAAAAAACAAGTGAGAAGAATCTTCCTCTCTAGCTCCACAAAAAATATAGATGGAAGGGCCCTAGAACCCCCTCTTCCTAATATTATCGCAAGTCAAGCATCTATTCCATGCCAAAGTCCAAATAAAGCAATTGCACTTTGGCCAAGAGAACTTGTTCCACACATTCTTCCACCAGTGAACCTCCACTGCATCCAACCTTTGGGATAACAACCCCTAATATCCCAAAGAGACAATATAGACACCCTTAGGATTAGGAGACCAAGCCAAAACATCCCCATCCGGGAGGGAACTACACCGTCTACTGACAAGGATATTCTAAAGCTCAACAAACTCTTCTTCCATACCAATAGCAGGCCACTCCTCAGGGTTCTTCCATCTGGCCTCCTCCAAATGACCATGAGACGAAAAGGACTTAAAGTCACTCACCCTCAACCAACTAGACTCTAGGAACCTCTGACACAGAGTTAAAAAATTAGGAAACTGAGAAACAATGGGAGGGAATCCATCCCAAGAGTCAAACCAAAAATGTGCCTCTGCCCCTCTTTTGTAAATCCAAAATAAGCCCTCCTTGATGAGTGCAACCCCTTTTTTGAGCGTACCCCAAATCACCGAACCTTTCCCCACAAGGTGATAACAAGGAATATCCATCCAAGGGATTCCAGGGAAATACTTATGGGATAAAATTTGGGCCCAGATCTGATCTTGTTCCACATACCATCGTCAGTAAAATTTAGCAGACAATGCCACCCCAGACACATCTGACTACCTTAATCCAAGACCACCCAACTTCCTCAGGCTACAAACAACATCCCATCTGAAAAGACTCCATTTAGAGGATATCAATCTACTAACCCATAAAATCTGTCTTGCTAAAGAATCTAATTCCTTAAAAAATCCCATAGGAGCCACCTGGATCATGCAACGATAAATGGGTAGGGCTTGCACCACAGACTTGAGTAAGTGAACACGACCAGTAAAAGATAACCACCTATGTGTCCAATGATTCACTCACATAAAATTTGTCTATAAAATTCTTCCAAGAATCCCTAGGCAGCCTTCCCACCGAAATAGGAATACCAAGGTAGGTCAAAGGGAGAGCCCCTATCTGAAATCTCAAGATATGAGCAATTCGCCTCTGAATGGGCTTCGAAGTATTGAAGAAGAATATGGAGGATTTATCCTCATTAATCAGCTATCTCTAAGCAGCAAGATAAACATCCAACACCCTGCGTAGATTTGAAGCTTCCCTAATAGTAGCCAAACCCATAAGAGCGGTGTCATCCACAAACTGTAAATGAAACTGCGGAGGTAGATCCCCTCCCCACCTCCACCCCTGAATGAGACCCAACTCCACATTCCTTCTCAACAAGTGTCCAAGACCTTCAACAAGGAGGAGAAATAAATAAGGAGAGAGGGGGTCTCCTTGATGCAAACCTCGAGAGGCACCAAAAAGCTTAAAATTATCACCATTGATAAGAATAGAGAATGAGGTCGATGTAACACAACTCATAACCCATTGAATCAAATTTTCCCCAAAACCAAAAGCACCAAGCACCTTCCAAAGGAAGGACCACCGAACTCTATCATAAGCCTTAGCCTTATCTTTGGAGATAGCCATAGAGTGAATGGTCTTAGTTGCAATAAACACCCCATCCAGAATTTTCCTACCCACTACAAAACCACTCTGTTCCTCAGAGATTGGCACTGTAAGCCACTTTTTCAACCTATCAGCAATCAATTTAGATATAATTTTATAAATCACATTGCACAAGGAAATAGGGCGAAATTGAGTTAACTTATCTACCCCCTCACACTTGGGGATGAGAGAAAGGAAGGTAGAATTCAGAGCATGCAACATTTTCTTATTCTTTTGTGACTCTTGAACAACTTCCAATAAGTCCATCTTGATAATATCCTAGAATTCTTGAAAAAATTCAATTGGGAAGCCATTAGGGCCAAGAGCTTTCCCTTTCTTCATCTGGAACATAATCCCCTCTAGCTCTTCCAAAGAAATTTCACCCATAAGATGCACCTGTATCTCCCTAGAAACCATAGGAGGAATACAAGAAAGAACCTGAGCTTCCTCAGGCGACCCCCCTGCGAGTCTTCCCTGAATAAGGAAGCAAAATGTTGCACAACCTCACTCGAGATTTCCTGAAAAGAGGAAAGATTATCCCCCCTATCATTCACTAGAACTAAAATAGAATTGCCATGTCTCCTGGCCTTCACTAAATTGAAGAAGAAAGTTGTATTCTTATCACCTTCCTGTAGCCATTTGATCCAAACATTTTGTTTCCAAAAAACTTCCTCCCGTAGCTCACACTCATCCAGTGCCTTCAAAGCCCTAGCCTCCTCCCAAAGGAAAACTTCAGTTACCCCATCCTCCCTGATCACCCTCATAATACCATCCAACTCAGCCTGAGCAACCTTCTTATCATGGAAAATGTTTCCAAAGCACCTACGGTTCGAACATTTAAGCTGGTACTTCACAAATTGCAATAACTTAGCAAAAGTATACACTATCATACCATAAGAAGGTCTACCATACCTCCACTAGTCAGCGACATGGCCATGTAGAGAGGGGTCATGCAACCACATAAGCTGAAACTTGAAAGGAGACCAGGGCACACTAGCAGAAGTAATGGAAAGCTTGATAGGCCAATGATCTGAGCCCCGCCAATCCATAATTTTAGAGCTAGAGGACCACCGATCACCAACCCAGAAACAAGAAACCAGAAAATGTTCCAGATGTTCCGCAATACAACTCTCCCCAACCCTTCGATTGTTCCAAGTAAATTGACCATTGGTGGGATTGATGCCAACAAGATTTAAAGCCGCAATATTATCATGAAGAAGCAGTGCAGAAGCCTCCAATCTTGCAATACCACCCTGCTTCTCAGTGAGCTCAAAAATTGCATTAAAATCCCCAACCAAAATCTACAAAAGGTAAGGCGCCATGCTATGAATAAACTTGATATGGGACCACAAAAGTTGCTTACCTTGAATCTCAATAGGTGCATAGAGATTAGAGATGAGTATAGACTCCCCACTCTCAAAACAAGAAGCACTCATAGATAAAGAAGACTTAAAGGACATCCACCAAAGAGGGCGAACCTTACGAGGGTTCCATAGACAAGCCACTCCCCCCACTGATCCATGAGCCCCAATGCACTGACACTCGCCATTTCCCCATAGCTTAGGCACCAACCCCAACATACACTCAACTGATAACTTATTCTCCTAAAGGAAAAGAACATTAGGAGAATGACTTCTAATCAATGCATGAACAACTTTTTGTCTAGGGCCACTATTCAAGCCCCTTACATTCCAAGACAAAACAATCATGTCAAGGGACATGAGAAATGAGAATCTAGGGTCTTTACGGACCCTGACTCCACCAAAGTCTCCCTTGTTAATTTAATCTTTTCTAAATCCTTTTTCTACCAAGCTTAGAGGATTTCTCCCCCACCCCTTTTTTTGGGTCCTTTTGAAGGATACCCAAATGAGAAGGAGACTTGCTATTCTTAACCATTTCAGAACCTTCTTTCACCATCAGAGAAGATCCATCCCCCACACCCTTCTTCCCTTCTATCATAGGGACCGACTTCAATCGAACCTCCATCTGAAGGTCACTCTCCATTTGCAAACTACTTGCATCCTATATAACCTGAGTAGCTTGAGACAAAAGACCCTCCTGCCCTGAAGCCAACACATCCTGATTCAGATTCACCAAGCCCAAGTTCACTTCCTACTGGCTGAGATCATCTAAAATCTCAAATCTATTAAAAGTTTCTTCATCCTTTCTTTCCATTAGGGTCCTCTTATGACCCCGGTTCCTATGACGAGCCTTGATAGGAATGAAACCATCCGCACCAACCACTTCACCCAGAATGGGATCCTTCCCCTTGTCAACCCTGGGGGGTTGCAAGGGAGCTGAGAAGACTGGGGTTCTAAAGGCCTATCCCTTGGACATCGTCGTAGCAGGTGACCATATTCATGACAAATATGGTAGTGAAAATGAAGAGTCATAATCCAATTGCTGCAACCACGAATAAGGACCCGTACACATATCCATAGAATCTAGTAATGGCTTACTTAAATCAATTTCAACACAAATATGAGCAAAATTCATCACCTTTTTAACTTGAGTTTGTTGCGCAGAGTCAACCGGCTTTCCAAGCATTGAGGCCAACAAGTGCAAAACATCATCTCGCCAACATTCCATAGGAAAATGAGGGAGTTGAACCCACACTGAAATGCGAGTTGGGATCTCCTCAGAAGGATCAAAACCCACATGACAAGGTTTAATAAATAGCCTAATTTGGTTGTAAAAATAAGGGCCTCCTTGAAAGATGACAATATGATCCACCATGCAATTAAAAGTTACCATAAAATAATTATTTTCCACAACATGAGCTCCATCTCACCCTTCGGCATCCAGGTCTGTTGTTCCCATGACTCCAAAAATTGTAACAAGATACACATCCCCATAAACTTGCAAAATAAAGAGTGACCCGAGTAATAATCAATGTCTTCCACAATCATCTCTAGCGGGATAACCAACTTCAGCCTCTCTTTACAGCGTTCCAAACACCCATTAATTTTTGTAATGCGTGAGCCACCAAATGGTCCCATTCTACCAGCTCTCGATTCAAGAGAAAATAAATTATTGTCAAAAATCTTCGCATCCTGGGAAGATAACTTGGCACCAACTACAGATCGAAAGTCCATTGTGGGTGAAACCCTAGACGATTCACCAAGCCGTTAAAACTAAGGGGCCCAAAACAAGCACACAACCCAAATCTCCACTGCGGGGAGTGGAGACAACAACCCCACTCACCAATCGCACCCCACACAAAACTAAAGAAGGGAAACATAGAAAGCTAGACCCCACACCTGAGAGGACCACCACGCAGCCCAAAGAATGAGGTCGCCTTGCACACGAGACCCCCAAAAACCATCCAACACGCCACCTCTACCCCACCTCAGGCCCGAGCCCACTCCACAGCAACAGCCCCGAGCACGAGACCACAAGAAATAGGGATCGGAGACCCCAACGCCAGAAGGGAACACCACCAAAAAGGAGAACGCAGCCTCCACAGGAAAGAATAAAAGAAAGAAACCAGACTCCTCCCCCAAGCGACACCAAGAACAAACCCCACAGCACACTGAGCAGAAAAGAAACAGTCACTGGCTAAGGCTCGGGTGCCCTAGCACAGCTCGAAGTTGTAGACGCCTTCCATCCACATCAGTTCTCATTCTTAATCGTTTCTAATTCCCCATAAAAATATATCAAAGCAATAGGGGAAAATATTTTAATTGATCGAGGGAGGCATTGATAAGAGAATTTTAATTGCCCAATAAAATAAAAGTAAAAAACTTTCATGCTGGAAAATATTCTAATATGTAAAAATGCAAAAGAAAAGAAGGCATGGGAAATAATTTCGTAAAGTGAATATTTTATTCACTGTGCAAAGTGTTTTTGCTAGAGATGATTTTTTGCAGAGAACACCATTTTCATGCAGCTGAATGAAAAATGAACAAAGGGGGTGAAGTCTTTTGCAAGTAAAGGAATTTTCAATGTGGGTAAAAGACTGAATGGACAAAATGATGAGTTTTTCTGATAAGGGAATATTTTTAGTTGTAGGGAAAAGGAAAGATGCATGAATCAAAGAGCAGATAGGAACTTCTTCAACAAGCAAAGGAATTTACTAATCTATGGACTTGAATGTTCTAGATGTCATTGGGAGATCTCCATTTAGGATTTTTGCACTTTCCTTAAGTGTAGTTTTTTGTTTCAGAAAAGAGAGGTGTTTTTTAATTAGACACAGAGTATATTGTAATGTGAATATAGAATATTTCAAAGGTTTTGTTTTTAGGTTGGAGTCTGTTGATACTTATGTAATTTTGATTGCAATACTAGCAAGATAATATTAAATAGTGCAATTTCAAGGTCATTTTACTCTCCTATGTACTAGTTTTGTATATTATGAATAATATAATCAAGGTTATCTTATTTGTCTCCATCAATTTCAGATAGATGTGTAGCTTTATTCTTGTCTATTAATTCAAATAATTAATGTAGGTACTTGAATATAGCTATAAATTTCTATTAAACTGAGTGCTAGGATTTTGATAAGAAGTAGTAGTCAGGATATTATGTTGAAATATTGTAAGGCAGCATTTTAGAGCTTCATATAATGTCAGGTTGAAGATTTTTATTAGATTATGTGGGTGTCTAGGTTGACTCTGTTCCAATGAATGAAGCACTGATTTAAGTGGGTTATTCATGTTACATTCTATTGGTTACTTCAACAGCTGATTATAAATTTAAATCATATTACTTATCAGTCCCAATTTGTTTGTGTGTTGATCTCATTTTAATGAATCACATCTCTCATGTTTAAATGAGGCATTATTGTAGAGGTCATCCAAGCCTTTAGAGTACTACGTCTTTCAAAAAATTAGAGGAGAACCATCTATTTATAGTGTATTTGGTACTTTAACACACAAGTATAGATATAAATATACTGTTGGGATTACCCTCCCTGGTTTAACAGGGCTAGAAGTGTAGAAGATTCCAGTCTCTTTGACTAAATCTTATTCGTTGGCCACATCAACCCATTGAGTCTGAATATGAGAGTGTTGCTACTTTTGAGGACTCATTGCATTTGTTGATTTGGGAACCAACACATCTCATCTAGGGTTTTATAATTGCTTTTTTTGTATTCTTTAAATTTGAAAAAATACAAAAAAATTAGTCATATTGCATACCATATACATCATATTAACTTGGATTTCAACATTGAAACATAAAATTTCATATCAAGCATTAGTATAATGACCATGAATAAAATTGCATATCAAGCATAAAATTTCATCAACACAAGGAAGAGCACCAAAATCCTTAAGATGTTGAATTTTATTACTCAAAGCCTTACATTCATTAGTAGAATGACCATGAATTCTATGATATGCACAAAATGAACTCTTGTAGTAAAAAAAAAATTGTGTTCTTGAAGGGAGAGATATCAAATGATTTTGGACGAGTTTCGACAAGATACTCTCTAGATCAATAATAGAGGATGTTCCTTTATTTTGTGACAAAGATATCTCTTTCTTAGTACAATATGTCATACTTATGCAAGACTCTTTATATTGCAATATTTTGTACTCTTGTTTAAAGGAAGGTGTAAAATATAACAAACTCCAATCGTTATTGTTTTGCACTATGACATTGATATTAAGCAAGGATTTCTCTATTTATTTCATTTCTTTCAAACGATAAAAATCAAGACCACTAGTGTCTATTAGTTTAGGATGCACTAATGTTAAAGTTGGATTATAAGAATCTTCTGTAAGAGTGTTAATATTCAGTGAGGGCTCGCTTGTTTCTTTCGAGGGACAATAACCAAGACCACTAATCTTTTCTTGTGTATTAGGCTCTATGGGGATGTAGATACCTTGTTCTCTAGCACCACATCCTTTTCCACTATACCCAAGTTGTTTCATAAATTCATAACCTTTTCCATAAAGATTTTTCATTTCTTTCATATTCAGTGGTTGCTCATAATCAACTTCATCAATGTTTATTGTGTAATTTTCTTCTTCTACAGTAGTTGAGGTGGATGGTTTCGAATTTTGTGTTGACATTACCACTTTTTATTATCCCTTTTTATACTCTTTGTTTATGATCTTGTATTCACTAATGAATATTGATGTGAAATCCAAGGAACCCCAATCATCTTCCAATAACTTCATGAATACATCAATATTCTTTTCTTTTTCTTTCTCTTGCACAGGTCCCACTTGTGTAGTTGGTGTCAATGTTTTCAAAGGACACTCCTTGTCTTTCTCAAGTTGTAAAGCACTATAAGTCTCACAATCAGCTTCGAGTGTGTACACTTTGTTGTTGTAGACATACTTCATTTTATGATGAAGAGTAGAAGGAATCTCATGAATCCATGGTCTTCCTAAAATAATATTATATGAAAAATTATGAGGCATAACATGGATCAAGGTTTGTAATGTGGCCATTCCAACTAAAATAGGCAAAGTGATCACACCAAGTGGTCATTTTACCACATTATCAAACCCACTAATAGATAAAGAGGTAGGTTGAATTCTTGATTTATCCAGGCCAAGCTTATCCAAAAGGGTTACACTACACACATTAAGGGTTGAGCCATTGTCAACAAGGGTTCATTTTATCCTCGTCCTATTGTATCTAGCTATTATCATGAAAGATTTCTTTTTCTTTTTCACTTCTAATGGATGTAATTCATCTTGATGTAAAGTAATGTCTAAGTTGTTTGGTGTTATAGCTTGAATTTAGGTTGCTACTTCATTTGATTGGACATTAGGAGGGGTAAGAACTTATTGTAAGGCACTTTGAATCATGTTATGATAATGAGGGGAGGCTTGAATAAGGTCCCATAATGATATCTAAGCAAGAGTGTTCTTAATTTTTTCAACAAGATTATACTCCTTTTCATTATGTGAAGGCAAACGAGGGGCAATAGGCAAGATAGGGTTAGGTAATGGGAGGGATGTTGAAGGTGTTTCTCTTGGTTGTGGATTGTTATATATATATATATATATATATTATCAATGGTATTATAATTCAATTGCTATGAAACTTTATTCTTAGGTGGTTCGAGTATGAGGATGGGTTTGTTTTTATTTTGTGATCGTTGTGAGGGTGGATAAAGGATAAGTTCAGACTCAGGATGGTACTTCAAGGGATGTCTAATGTGCATAACCTCAAAAGATTTATCCTTATTTTAAATATCTCTTAGTGAAGGGGAACCCAATACCATTTCATCATCTTCATCTAAGGAAACCATAGCACTATTGTCAAAGTTGTCATTTTCTAGCATCACGATATGTTCCCTAGTATGAGAGTTTTTAGGAAAACTATAACCTAGATATTTATGGAATTCAAAGGTTGGTTCTTCTAAAATGACTTCATAACAAGGGAGTTATACATGGTTGGATTTCCTTTCTTATCAATGATGTAATTCTCTTGTTCAATAGCATTTTTCCTAGGGAAAGAGAGACAAATAAGACTATCATAACTTTCATTGGTTTTATCTTCTAATACCAATATATCTTCTTCATAAATAGGATAGATATTAGGAGAACAACAAGTATCATTATCATGGTTATCTATGATTGTATTCCTTTGTGCCATAATGTATTCTAAAATAGGGTAGGTAGGGGAAGAAAAATTAACATGGTTGTCATAGATCTTAAAGATTTGATCATCTAATACCAACATATTCTCCTCACAAATAATGTGATTGTCATGATTTCTTACAATAGCATCCTCTTTCACTAAAAAATTCTCACAAGTGTGGAAGATGTTGGGAGAATAATGTATACTAGTTGAAGTGGTTTTTAGGTAGGTTTAAATTGTCTTGTGTTTTGTTATGTGATCGTCATGATTACCTATGGTTGTGTCGTCTTGTTTAGTAATTTCTTTCCCAATACGATAGGTAGAAGGGGAGAAACAACTAGGGTTTTCAAAACTCTCATTGATTGGTTCTTCTAACACCAAAATATTTTCTTCATAAATAGGAGAGATATTAGGAGAAGAACGAATATGATTGTTATGATTTCCCAAGGTTGTATTCTCTTTCACTAGACTAAGCTCACTCATAGGAGGGATACTAGGAGAGGGATCAATGATGAATAAAATGAGAGGGGATAAGACTTCATATTCAGATGCACATAACAAAAATTTATTATAGTACTCAACAAGATCTATAAATTAAACATGAATATGATAGCTATAGAATTTTGCAAAGAAAACATGATGTAATAATTTTCCTACAAAATGTAAATGTGACAATGATAGAGAAAACATGCAAAAGGATAATGCAACTTTTAGATTTAGAACATGATAATTGAATGATTATGCTATGTAACAATCTAAAAATAAAATGTTGTAAATTCCATTTTGAAATTAAGAAATGCAATATGTGAACCAAATAAAGTTAGATCTAATGAAATGAATGAAACAAAATATCAATAAACTGAAATAGTTATCTAACAACAACAAATAGAAACATAGAAATGATGAAATTTTAATGTTGTAAAAGGCATTTTTAGGCCTAATCAGGGACTAGATTGCCTAGATGGGTGAATGAGTCCTAGTTAGGATTTTTTGAAGGTTCAAATAGTGAAAAATAAACATCACATAATTCCCAAAAATTAAGGAAAAACACCTGAATAGGGACTAAATCACCTAGATGGGAGAATGAGTCCTAATTAGAGTTTTGAAGCTGATTTTGATAGATATTTAGGTATTTTCTAATGATTTTGAGATTTACGTCTACTATAGTAGGTTTCAGTTTCAATTTTCTATCAATGCAATGTGAAACACAAGTTGAGAATGTGACCAAATGATGACCTAAAGACCTAGTTTGATATACAATTTTATGTTTCAATGTTGAAATGCAAGTTAATATGATGTATATGATATACAATATGATTGATTTTTTTGTATTTTTTCAGATTTAAAGAATAAAAACAATGCAATCCTAAAACCCTAGGTGAGATGCAATTTTGAATGCAAACTAAACACCCTAAATGAGATCTAATTCAATGCAAATAAATGCAAGATCTAAACCTAGGATGTAAAGTATTCCTAAAATTAGAAAACTACAAGGTTCAAAATTTTCAGGTTCACCAAAACAAAAGAGGTGGATTTAGCCTCAACCATTTTTCCAATGTGATGTGGATCAGATCTAGGTTGTATGTCCAAAAAAAATTTACAAGTGGAACACAATGTCCACTATGCAAACCAAGAACATGTTCATACAAGATAGTGAAACCTTAGGTCATCCACTAGGTGAGCCCCCAGAGAAGTGAGACACATACACATGCATCCGGTATGCACTCACACACACTAGCAAGTGGCTATGGGAAATTCATGCCTATGTTTGGCTCCCATATGCTAACCATACCAAAGCTATACCTCCTGACAACTTTGATAAGGCATCTCAAAACATGAACAACAAGACTCATGAGGCAAGAAAAAAGAAACATCAAGATACACCCTATTTCACAAACACCCAAGGTTGGATTTGCACTCTTAGTCTAATGCTTGGGAGGTTATTTGCTTATGAAAGGTATATAATTTCACATAATTTCCAAGGTACTTTGTTATGGCTTATTAGGATGATTAGATATCTCCCAAAATGTGTCATCATCTTTATGTTTCATTCATGCATCCTATTCTAGCACATTAGAGTAGGATTTATTGCATTCTAGATCTCTTAATCTTAGATGCACTTAAGATTAGGAATTTCAAACACATTTCATTTCAAGATATATTCTTTCTATCAAGGTTTAATTACCAAACTAGGGGTTTGACTAAGGAAAACCCCCCATTAGAAAATCAACACAATATTTTATTTTACAAATTTTTAGGAGGTTCAGATCTTGAAGTGAAGTTTTGAAAACATAGGAATGAAGTGCAGAGATAAGAGAAAAAATTTAAATCTTGATTTGTTGAAAAAGTAGAATGAGACTAAATCACCACCTTGGGCATATGAGTATTAGTACATGAATTTTACTAATTTTCAGTGAATTCAGACTTGTCACTATGAGATTCCAGTTTCTACCTAGAAACCTTAAAATGGGACTTAATCATCCAATTTGGCGTATTTTGGGATGCTACTTAAAAAAATATATTGAGATGCAATATATATTAAGGATGTATGGTGGTTATGTGAAAGGTTAGATGAAAGGGATGTGATGGTGGACATGTTTGATATGATGAATTGGGTGGATAAATGGGTGGATGGAAGAAAGGGATTATGGAGGAATGTATAAATATCACAAAGGAAAGGGAAATTAGGACCAATAAATTCTCACACCATTATTTTATAAGATTGGATCTTTTGTTGGATGTGATGATGGTTTATTTATATTTTTGGTTTTTGGGAATTCTTGGATTAAGGGATTTCAAATTTTTTTTTTTTGGATGTTGAGACTTTGGAAATTTTTGATTGGATATCTATATTGGTATATTTTGGGACCCAAATTTGAATTGTGTGATCTAACATATTGATGAATGGGAAAATTGGGTACCTTTGTGGGATATCACAATTTTCTCACTCAATTATTCATTAATGTCCTAAGATTCCTAATTGGATTGACTAACAACCTCTCAAGGAGAGCCAATTCTCAATTAGGAGGGTCTTAGGAAGGGTTTCTTGAATTCAAAGGGGTTCACCACCAAGCAAATACTTAGATTTTTTTTTTTTGAAAATACACTATGATATGCAAGATGACTTAAAACTAACAATGCAAGCTAAATGAAAGATGTAAATGATGTAATTATGCAACAAGGAGATGGTATGTGTGCACCTGCGAAATATGGAGATTTTGTGAGGGTTTTGGAAATGCAAACTAACTATGAAAATATGCTATGGAGGACTAAGAAACCAAGATGGTGTATTATTCCCGCTATTATTTGTCAGGCAAAATATGGAGTCTTCAGATCTCGGAACCAGATCTTTGAAAATCTCTTAAAATTAAGCCTGGGAGGACTAAGACGCCTAAGATGTCATATTAGTCTCATTCTAATTTTTTTAAAAATATGAATAGGATCCTGATCTCCAAGGTCTACACAAGCTTCCTTTTCGATCTAAGGTTTTGAAACTTCTAAATATGGCTTGTGTGTGATTTTCTATGAAAATGACAACTTTGTAATGCAACTTTTCACTCCAAGTGATCTTCAATTCCACAACCTAGATCTATAATCACAAATGTGCAAGATGGGAAAAACTTGTTGTTTGTTAGTGAATAGGGGTTTACCTTGGTCAAATCCCTTGTTGGTAATTAAACCTTGAAATGAAATGGAGGAATGATGAATGAACAACATGCAATGCTACAATAACCAAACCCTTGAGAAGTCTGTAAACTTGTGTGTAATGACTACAATGGATATGGATCTTGAATGCTTGAAAGATAGGACTTGAATTGCTTGCTTGGATCAAAACCCTACATCACACATGTTAGCACAACAACACACATGATGCAAGAAAACACTTCGATATGATGCATGAATATGAAAATGGCTTCAAGTGCTTGATGAATTTTCTCTTGAATGCTCTTGTGAACTTAATTATGCTATGATAAAATATCTCACAAAAGACTTGGGTTGAAATAAATCAAGGAACCTTGTATTTATACTTACTTATGCTTAATATCTTGAAATTATATCAAACCAAGCTGACATATGAATTCATTAAATAAAGGAGGCTAAATCCTGCTAGAATTTGAAATTAAATCCCGAAAATGACTCGCAGAGGACTAAGATGACCTAGGTGGTGTCTTAGTCCCAAGTCCTAAAAACTTAGGGCACAAACACCAAAAAGGGGCCCCATCTAGAGGTGCCAAAATCAATGTCCCGAAAGCCTTAGGAGACTAAGATGCCCTAGGTTCCATTTTAGTCCTGACCCAAAAATCATGGACACACCGATGGAGTCATTAAATTATCATTTATGCATTGGAGATTGTCAGGATTAACTAGGAAAATATGTTATTCATAGGGCTTGTGGACATAAAATAGGACCAATTAAGCCATAAAGAAGCATAAATAAAGCAAGGAAGGCCCAAACAAGTGTGAAAATGCAAGGGTATGCATTTTACTACACTACACATATAAGATTTTTCCTTGGATATTTTGATTGCTTAGGTTTGGGGCTATGGGATATTAGGGTCTAAGAAAATTATAAAGTTTTGACTTTTGGGATTATGGACCATTGAATTTAAACTTTAAATTCATGGAATTTTTCCATGGGTTCCTTTGATTTTGAGGACTAGATTTTCAAGCTTGACTAAACTTTGAATTTTTATTTTTTTAGATTTAGAATGGTGGGCTTAGGTATACAGGATTTTGAGGGCCAATTAGATTTTTTGGATTTTATCCTTTAGATTGCTTGAGATTTATGCTTTTTGAGTGCAATAATTTTATGTAATTAGAGGGAATATTTGTGATATTTTGATGCAATTAGTTCTATTGTAAAGCCCAATTTATTATCCCTTACACAAGTATTATCTTGGAGTCCCTTAAAGATGTAAATAGCTTCATCATCATGTAATATTTCAAATGATGGTTGATGTGAATGGAAAATTCAATGAAAGTGTTGGTAGGGGAAATATATTTGTAAAAATGATGAGGGAGGCCCATATTGATATTGGGATAACTTGCCCTAATACTCGTGGTAGTGTCATTAATATCCTTATTCTACCCATTAGGATATTTTTCGCAAGTTCTTGTAATCCATGGTTCATATAAACATAAATGGGTTTGAGAATCCCTTCTTGATTAAGGTCTAATCCTCTTCCTTAATAGTTCATGATTTTGTAGATTTAGTTTTTGGAGTGTGTTACTTTTCAAACATGGCATAAATCCATTATCTTATTGAACCGTAATTTTTTGGGGATAAGACTCTCTTGCACTTCTAGGGTTTTGAACCTAAAAGGAGAAAGTTAAACCAAAAATATAGGTGGTTCACTCAAGAATAATGCAAATATGATTGAAATATATCTAAAATGAATTCCCTAAATGCAAAGAACTGATAAAAGAGATGGATTATTAATGCAAGACTAAGGAAATGCACTTTGTTTGAAAAGACGATGTGATGTGTAGAAAGATAGATTGAATGCAATATAAGACAAGATAAAGAAGCCAAAGAGAAAGAGTTCACTTGGAAACTGACAGAGGCTAGGGTGAAGACTATAGATGCTTCTAAAATTTTGGAAATTTTGATTTTTTTGGCAACTGGGACACTTACGCCAAGCTAGGTGACTTAGTCCTAGATCTAGAAAACTACATCGGAGCCCATTTTAGCCAAATGTGTATCCAAATCTATAGAAAATTTTGGTAAACATGTACAGTGGGAATAAGTTGCTGCTGATGGTGACTTAGTCCACTTTGGTATTTCTAAAAATTTGAAAGTGGAAACTGAAGCTCTCGGTCTACACTTCATTCTCTGACTGAAATTCGGATCCGAATCTGCAAAAAAATTGCAAAACAAAATATAATTTGGTTTCTAATGGGGGTTTTTCCTTGTTCAAACCCCTAGTTGGTATTTAAACCTTGAAAGAGATAGTAAAATATGTTGTAAAACCCTAGCCCTAAATGCATCTAAGACTAGGAAATCTAAAGCAAGATAAAGGACTCTAAATCACATTAGAAATGAATCTTAATAACATAAAAACCTTCCTTAGGCTAAAAGTAGAGAGAAAATGGAAGATGGAATCACTTCGAAAACAAGTCCTTAGGCTTGGCTTGATGGTTAGTTGCATCTCCCCAACCTCAAATTATTCATGATTCTCCATAGGCATCCATGATCAACCCTAAGCAATGCAATATCTTGGAAAAAAGTGAGCTTGAAGACCTGTAGAAACCCTAGCTTGCTGCCCTAAAGCTTCAAATTTTTTGTAGATAGACTAATGAATATTATTGTGAAAGATATTAAACACTTGAGCCTTGAATTTGTTTGTTGAAATGACTAAAATTGTTGTAAAAAATGACCTAAAAACTTATATTTATAGGCATTCATACCTAATTATTTATTATTTAGACCTCACAAGCCAATATCCATTGAAGATTTGAATTAAGTTGGTGATTTTCCTGCTCAAAATTGAAAAATTCCCCAAAAGGGACTAGGTTGCCACCCTAGGCAACTTAGTCCCACCAGAGGTTTTTGAGGTGGGTTTTTTAGAATTTGAATAATTTGAATGTTATTTGTCAAGATTTGTATGATTTTTGTGTGGAATAAGCCTCAAGCTCCAAAATAATGAGTCTTAGGGGTCTATAAATTTGGTAAATTTAAGGAATGATTAATGCAAGGATGCCAAAATAGGTCCAAATTAAGCATGAAATTTCCTCTTTCTTTAAGAGTATAATTTTTTTTACACTACATTTATCCCCTACATTAGTGCCCATATGAATCTACATGCATATGCAAGATAAAGGACTCTAAACAGTACACTTTACTTCATAAAAGGATACTCATTCAAGAGATGGGATAATGAAGCCCCCAGTGTAGTTATCTGCAAAACCACAACATTAGGAACCGTATCCTGCAACATGAATTCATTAGTTGTCCAAAAATACTCTTATGCCATTTCTAGAAATCAAATTCAAGGGTAGATATATGCCTCCCCTTGATTCCGCTTGCTTTACAGAGGTGAAATCAAGGTAGCAATCTATCCAAGTTGAATAAGGAAAATCATATCGTAGGAAATATCCAAGTACCATCCCACATAACAATAGAAGATTGAAGATGTTGGGTGTGGAATCATGATTCTAACACAACAAACAATGTTGAAAACAGAGTTCTCTAGCACCTGTTATGTTACTTTGAATAAAAAGAACTTTATTAACTCTTAAGATAGTAAAAACCCTAATTTCATACATAAGAGTGAAAAGAGCTAAAAGAGTAAAAAATGAAGTAAATTGTCACTTACTCTGTCATTTTACATTCTTGTAGCTTGAGAGTGATGAGAGAATATTGAAAGATGTTAAACAGACGGGGCTACGAGCCTATGAGACTGGACGTGCTATAGGACCAGGTGGCGCATGCGAGCATCATCACAAGGTGAGTCAATTTTTCTAACTTCACTTTGCTTCTATGCAATTATTTGATGATTTTTATACATTTCTAGGTTAATTTAGGATCCTAGAAAAAAAGTTCGCAAAGTGTCCCCTTGTTTTGCAAAGTTTCCCATTTGTTCACAAAGTGTCCCTTTCATTTGCAAAGTGTCTCGTTTCTTTGCAAAGTGTCCCAAAAGGATTCTAAGGTTTCTAGGGCCTTTAGGAAAGCACACTAGAGGGAATTTTGCACACTTTTATGATGAATAATGTAGAATTTACATATTTGAGATTGCTTATAGGGTGTATTTTTTCTTTATTGATAGGTACCTACTCGTTCGTGTCAACGTTTGGGTGGTATATAGCTTATCTTTCTTAGATATCTAGCCCTCACACTTTTAGTAAAGGATATAGAGCACTTGTAGGCTATGGGGGTACATTGGGTGTACCTCATGCCCCCATGAGGTACCATGATGCTATGTTGATGGCTCTAGCTGAGCGTTGGGATGCAGACACCTATACATTCCACCTTCTAACTAGTGAGATGACAAGTACTCTAGAGGACATCCATCGTATCCTTCAAGTTCCTATTCGGGGAGAGAAGGTATGTTTCCAGAGAGATCATACATTTTATGAGTAGAAGGCCGATATGCAGTGTTTTATAGATGGTCCAGTGCATGGAGTAGGTGAGAGGATGGATTGATTTGGTGATGTTGTTATATTCATGAGCTTTAGTGGTGAGATAGATTATAATGTACATAGTTGCACTAGTAATCATCCTATATGGGTGTGTAGCGCACCTAGAGGGAGGACTAGTTCACCTAATACACGGGATGGAAAAGAACAAGATAGTATACACTTGGGGATGTTGTATCCTAGCGTATTTATACTATGATCTTAGATAGTTCATGTTTTGGGAGGTGGAAAACACGGTATATTGTACACTTCTACAAGTTTGGTTCCTTGAGCATATCATGTTTACCAGAACTACCGACTTCCCATGTTTGATAGCAGTAGGGTATCCTCAGGCCATTGGCTATCTTCTATGATGGTTGTGGTAGTATGATGATTTACACTTTTAGAGAGTGATATTTGACTGACTAGAGGAGGATGAGATCTTTTGGAGACCTTATCAACTGACACTTCAATGGTTAGATGACAAAAGGAAGTTGAGGAGATTATAGTTAGATTTTTGGTTGGCCGACATGATCATGTAGTCCATCCCTTCTACTACAATCGAGTCATGCGGAAGTTTTAGAAAATTTAGAGACCACCTAGGGAATGACCCTTTTTTAGGAGGATAGTGCGGAGTTCCTAGAGACCAGGTGACACAGTATGGCTTACTTTAGATAATGTTGTCGAGAGAGACTTTGAGTACTTAGATCATGATGAGCCTCTAGTCTCTGTCGCGGACGACGTCAGTGCCACAGGTGATTATGAGGAGTGGTGGATAGTATCACAACTAGCTCTCACATATCCAATTGATGATCCTATAGGAGATGCATGACCATTGCTAGATGAGGGAGATCATAGAGGGGACAAGGCCAAGGAAACACAATACAAATCTCCAAACATATTTATAGATGTCATTAATGAGGAGTATGATGAGGATGTAGATCATGACTATGATGGTCAGGCTAGAGAGGAGGAGGATGAGGTGGAGGAGCCACTCTCGAGTGAGGATGATGAGGCAATAGCTAAGGATCGACATGAGTGGGGAGATCCCCTTCCCATTTGTATGACTAGATCACAAGCAACAACCACAATAGGCATCAATACCCATAGTCGTGGAGAGGCTAGCACATCTTCCATGCCCCCTACACAGGATGAGGCTGATATTTCTTAGCCTACTAAAGGTATAAGTGATGATATTGTATTTATAAATGTGCTCTATGCTTTTGTTTATTGTTATATCTATATATATATGTTTATCATCATCATGTGTACTGATTATGGATTGATTCTACCTTGTAGGAGCTACAAGAGATTGGTAGGATCTCTACCATCAAGCAGCTACAGAGATAGTGTCAGTATCTATCGACGAGGAGGAGATGGACTCAGATTATGTGCTCCCACCCATTGTGGATGGGGACCTAGAGTCACTCAAGCCATTTGTGAGATTACGGGAAACATATGAGAGTTTGAGGAGGTGAGTTTGCCAAGCTAATACTACAGTAGAGGAATAGTCATCTCAAACTCTAGCAAAGTTTGAGAGACTAGAGTCAGAGATAGCTCAACTATAGACGGAGAGAGATCAGCTAGAAGGGTAACATCGGGAGGCCCTGGGATAGATATGGAGCTTAGATTTTGCACTCAAATTTGATGGATCATGATCACAATCACATACCACAGTCTCCCAATGTATTGCTATCAAACCAACATGAGTACTAGATCCCGATGGATTTGGTAGCTATAGACCTTAGTGATATTGTATATATTGATGGCATGTACATAAAAAATATATATGTGTGTGTGTGTATGTGTGTGAGCATTTAACGTTTTATTACTTGTCTTTATGTGTGAAATGTTAAATTACAATGTGATTAATTAAATAACCTTTGTAAGATTACTTAATTAATATCATCATGATTTAACAAAGCTTATGTTATCTAATTAAAATTTACTATAGTCTCTTTTAGATACAACATGGTGATTAAGTATGTTATGCTAAATTAAATACACTTATAATCTAACTTAAAATAAAACACAAAATGAATTTGAATATTATGAAACCTAAAGTAACTATAAAATAAATTAAATAATCACTTTAGTGCCCAAGACATACACATAACTGGTTGTCAAGAATGAAGCAATGTGAAAGCATATAGGATATAATTTGATAGCTCTAACAACACTACTTTACTATTCATACTATTCAAATGGATTAGACATAATACTGATGTAGATGCATGACATTGATAAGATCTTTGAGGGGTGTACCATCTAGCTCTATTAATGTGTAAGCGCTGGATCCATAAATTGTAAATTGATTATATAGGGTTCTAACCAATTAAGATTGAATTTTCCTTTTTTAGCGTAGTCTACAGTAGTGATTCATTGATTATCTAATAAGACAAAATCACCCTTATTAAATTTTTGAGGGATGACATGATGATTATGCTTACGTTGTAATTTCTAAGTGTAGGCTTGGAGATGCTCGAGAGAGTTAATGCATTGTTCATCAAGCATTTCAAGTTGGTGTAATCTTTGTTCCTTATAGCTGTCATTATCGATAATACCTTGAAGAGAAATCCTTATTGTAGGGATTTCTAACTCCAAGGGCATGATTGCCTCAGTACCATAAACAAGAATGTAGGGTGTAGCTCTTGTAGAGGATCAGACACTTCTTTGATAGGCCTATAACACATATTTTAATTGTGTGTGCCAATCTTTGTGATGTTGGTTAACATTTTTCTTGAGGATTTTTTTGAGAATCTTATTAGTGATTTCAGGTTGACCATTAGATTGTGGGTAGTATGGTGTTGAAAAGTGATGTTGGATATGAAATGTATCTAGGAACTTCTTCACATCGGGTGAACCCACAAAAGTGGTTTACAATTGGAGTGCGGAAGGAAAAGTTGAAAAAAATGACCCCATGCCAAAAAAATTCATTTTTAGGGTTTGAGTGAACTAATAGGTTCGAATGAACCAAAACAGGGTTTGCTAGAACTTGGGTTTGAGTGAACCCATTCAATGCAAGTTCCCACCATCCCACCAAAAAGCACAATGAAAACTCCTTTTTGAAAGGGGGTTCGAATGAACCCTAGTTTGAGCGAACCCCCCTTTTCCCAGCTTTCTACTCTTTGGAAAAAAATAATTAGAATTTTTTCCCTTCAAAGCTCAAGTTGAGGATGAAAATGGAGGAGACTTCACAAACCCAACTAGAATCAATTAGTCCTCAGAATGAGCTATCCAATGATTATATTTTTAATATGTTTTGGTTTTATTATGTATTTGCTCTTTTAGTTTTATTAAACATAGGTTTTTCACCAAAAATCAAGCTCTTTGTTCTGCACATGTGGAAAAATAGTAGATTATAAAAAAAAAATTAAAAAATATGAGTGCACAGATATTGAAGTCCTTGATCCAACAAAAAAAATTGAATTTTGATACACAAAAAAAGTTACGCGGTATACTGTTCACCTATGTCTAAATTGTAATTGGTTTGACTTTGAAACTTGATTAAAAAAAATATATTGAATAAAAAACTATCTAACTAATTGGAATCACTAAATATCAGAGTCATAAATCTAAATTCAAAAGAATTATAATTTTATCCTTCATGGAAAAAAAGTTATGCGTTATATGATGAGTGTCACTGCTTAAAAATGTACTTTTCTAAAAAAAAAAAATTTGAAGGAGATGGAAAAAGAAGTGCAATATGATTCCAAAAATTTTGAAAAAAATATATTTAGAATCTATAGACAAATGTCACAAATAACTAGTTTGCATCATCTTCAAATTTCTCATTATTTAGCCACTATAGGTGCCCGAAAGTGAAGATTTAGTTAGAAAAAATTATTTCAATGTCCAGTTTGGCCAAAAATTGTAAACCAGTATTGTGGGATCACCCCACCATTGTTTTTAAATGGTGTTCCATTGTATGAGATTAATGCGGAAGGGAGTCCAAAGCGAGCAATAATGTGTTCCAATATGAAACAACATATCACATCAGCAGTGGTGGATTGAAGAGGAATAGCTACTACCCATTTTGTAAAACAATCAGTTGCAGTAATGATAAACATATGTCCAGCAGAAGACGGTGGTTAGATTTTCCCAATTAGATCCAGTCCTCATATGGAGAGCTGAAAAATAGGGATTTGGGCACAGAGATCAAAAGCAGGAGCATGAATCAAATTGTTGTGTTCTTGACATTTGTGGCATCGCTTAACATACACATAGCAACATTTTTCCATATTTTTCTGGTAGTATCCCATATGAAGGATTTTTTACACTAGGGATCTTCCTCCAAAATAGCCTCCAAAGGTGCCCACATGAGCCTATTCAATTGCTATATTGATTTTAGAATCCCTAAGACATCTAAGTAAAATACCATCAAAGGATCTTCTATACAACATGTTAACGAGGATTATGTACTTGGTTGCTAATTGTTTTAAACGAGTTTGGGTGTTTTTTTGTTGTTGGATTGAGAATGGTACCATCTTTTAAATAGTTATATATGGTATCATACCATTCACTTGAGTCATCCTTGGTTGTTGTGAACACTTCTTCAGATTGTTCAT
Source organism: Sequoia sempervirens (assembly GCA_007258455.2). Classification (NCBI taxonomy): domain Eukaryota; kingdom Viridiplantae; phylum Streptophyta; class Pinopsida; order Cupressales; family Cupressaceae; genus Sequoia; species Sequoia sempervirens. The sequence continues at coordinate 264,806,793 of VDFB02000015.1, forward strand.
TTATTGAGGGTTTCATAATTTCTTTTTGTGAAACAAACTTAAGGTCAAACTTGGTCAACAACATTACCCATTTAGCTAGACGTCCTGATAAGTTTGTTTTATTAAAAATATGTTTGAGAGGATTGAATTTTTTCATGACTTGTATTTCCACATTTAGTAAATAGTGTCACAACTTACTACTAGCAAATACAAGGACCAAACATTGTTTTTCAATTGGTGTGTATCATGTTTCATAATCTATTAGAGTTTGGCTAATGTAATAAATAGGATGTTCTTTACCACTTTCATCTTGCTGAGCCAACAATGCTACAAGAGCATGGGTTGATGCAACTATATAAAGGATAAATGGTTTGTTTGGCATAGTGGGTTGTAAAATGGGAAGAGATGCAAGGTATTCCTTCAAACTTTCAAAGGATTGTTTACAATCCTCATTCCAATCAAAATGCACATCCTTTTTGAGATGTGTGAAAGGTAACATTCAACCAGCTAAGGATGCAATAAAATGATGGATGGCTTGAATTCTTCCTTGTAACATGAGCAATTGGGAAATATTTATAGGAGGTGGCATGTTTATTATAGAATTAATTTTCTTTTTGTCAACTTGTGACATAGATTTTGGGAACCCAAAATGTTGGCTCTTGCACTTCTAGGGTTTTTCACCTAAAAGGAGAGAGATTTAGGTCCCAAAATTCCTATGTAACACTAAAATTAGGATGTGTGGTATGTGATATGATGTAAATGAAGTTGATTAAATGCAATTGACTGATTAAGATGATCTAAAATTAATGCAAAATTACATTTTAAGCTATGATTGAAAACACATTATGATATGCAAAAAACTATTAAAATGAAGAAATTATGTAGAACAAAAGATACAGGGGTAAATATGAGTGCACCTGGATGAAATATGAGTTGTCTAGAGTGTCTAGAATGCTGATGAATTTTACTAATTTTTCACAGTGGGACTCATTCACCGAGGGTGGCAAATCAGTCATCCTACTGATGAAAAACTATTAGGAGTTGATTTATGTTTGTCGGGATCTTAAATCTGACAAAGTTTAAGTTTCTAGCCCTAAGGTGGGACTCATTTGCCACAGGTTCCGAATCATTCCTATCCCAAATTTCTAAAAAGCTAGGAGACAACTCTGCAACACCAGATCTAAGAATGTCTGCTTGTCGGGTTGCAGATGACAAATCTACAGAAAAGGGACAAATAAATCTCTCCAAGCTTCAATTTGACTTATGTTGACTTGAAGTACCTATTTGACATGAAAATCAATCTTCAACACCTTATAACTTGTCAAATTTGTAGAAAAAAGGCTACAAATACACAAGCAAAAGGGGAAAAATTATTAGGGTTAATGAATAGGGGTTATCCTTGGTCAAACCCCATTTTTGGTAATTAAACCCTTGAAAAGATAATGAAATGAAAGAGAAAGATAAAGTAATAACATGCAAATGATATCCACTCACCTACCTCTTGATCTTGTAATTCTGAAGTAATGTAAATGGCAGCTTCAAAGTGCTTGAAAAGTGCTTTAATGTTTGATGTAAGATGCTTGAATGCTTGAATGTATAGGTGGATAAGTGAATTTGATGAATTGGGGGTTGAAATGAGATGAAAATCACTTATTTATAAAATTCTTGTTCCTTACTATCCATTCATACCTCATCACAGGCCAACATCAAGTTTTTTTGAATAAAATCCCAAAAGGAAATTTGAAATATTTTTAATTTGGGGCCAAGGGGGACTCATTCGTCACCCATGGTGAATGGGTCCCACCTAGGACCTAAAAACAACTATTGGGAATAATGTTGTATTTAATGTTATTAGTCAGGATAACATTCAAAAATACACTTAATTAAGTCATATGACGGCATAAAAAGACAAAATAAAGCATGAGAAAGGTGTAAATAGTGAAGATGAGCCTAGAAAAGCCTGAAGCCTTGTTACAAGACTTTACAACACTTCAATATAGGACTTGTTGATGAGAAAAAAGGTGATTTTTTAGGTAAATTGTATTAAATAAAGTCTAGAAGAATGTAGAAATGTCTTATGACACATCACAACACCTTCACAAGACATCATTCTTTGAGTTTTAGTACCTACATAAGCATGTTCAAGCCATGATACAACATAAAATCAAAGCAACATAATTCCAACACCATGAAACAAGACCTAAAAGGCCATGAAAATGACAAAGGGCCATTTTTCTATGGCACATTTAGCCCCTACTTTAGTGAGAGGATGAACCTACTTCAAACTCACACTAAAGTAGCCATGAACATTGAGGGGAGGGTTCGAATGTACTTACGCTAGCAAGATGGAATACAATGATCAAGAGGGATGATCAAGCCCCTAGGATGAAGATCCCATGGTAGAGTAGGCATAAGGAAAAAGGAACAAACAAGTGTTGAAAAGAATTGAATGAAGCTTCAATCATCAATCCAACTAGTTGTGAAAAGAGATCTAGGTTGATTGTTTGAAAAAGGGATTATGTATACTCACTCTGGGGCCACAGAACTAGTTATCCACAGGGTGAGAAGGCCCAACTGTATACTCACTTTGGGGCAATGGAAATATTTGTCCATAGGGTGAGAAAGCCCAAAAAGTAAGATACATACGCTAGTTGGTATCCACTCACAAACACAAAGGTGGCTATGGGGAAAATTCATGCCGCTAGTTGGGCTTCTTGCTCAACCATGTTAAAGCTATATTGCTTGATAACTTTAACAAGGCACCACAAAGACAAAGATAATGTAAATGTTAAGCTTAAAATAGTATGGCACTACAGGCATGCAAGTTGTGTTATGCAAGGTGGCCAAGAAATGCAACAATGTAAAATGAAAAAATGTAATGTGAAAGATTGTTCAAAAGAGTCTTGTTCAGTTTATGCAAGGTCAGTCACTTAGGGAACATTGTGTCTAATGTATCCAAGAGAGGACCAATCAAAGAATAGTATATTCACAACTTAGGAGATGCAGTGCATCACAACAAACCACTAAGAGGAATGTAATATGCTGAGATAGATCACAGTTAAGAAGGACATCACACCCAATGTCATCCACAAAGTGAAAAACTCATCACGTAAATGACAAGGCTACACTAGGAAGCATGAATGCAAATGAAATAATGGTAATGTATGCCCCCCACTTTAAAGGAATTTCTACACACTATTTTGTGAGAAATTACTTGAAAGTAGAGAAGAAAAGAAAATGCAAAAATAAAACAAGACATGAGAACCAACTTGGAAAGCTCTATGCCAAATCATATGTTTCAAAGTTAGGCTATGTCATGTCAAGGAAAATAAAGAAAGGGATTTTCCCCCAAAAAAATAAAACACACCAAACACATAAGGGATCTATGGATTTGGGGTCAATATGCTCGTTGCTGCAATTTTTTTATAAAAGAGCACGAAACTATCACCATTCCCCAAATACACATAGAACTGGAAGAATGACACAAGGAGAGAAAAACAAAGGAAAAACAAAGGAAAAACAAAGTCCATTTTGAGTCATGGAAGAGACATTTTGGTTTCAACGCCTTGCATCATCCCCAAAAGGACATCACAAGCAGAAAAAAAAACAAAAAGGTGAAAGAAAATGAAAAAGATTTGGGTCAACATGAAGGAGACATTTCGGTCTCAATGCCTTGTGTCATCCCCAAAAGGAAAAACAAAAGAAAAGACAAAGGAAACAAATGAAAAAGGACCATTTGAGTCAACATGGAAGAGACATAGGGCGTCTCTATTCTTTGCATCATCCCCAAAAGGAAAACACAAAACAAAAATGAAAAAGACAAGGCCGTTTGGGTCAACATGGAAGAGACATAGGGTGTCTCTATGCTTTACGTCATCCCCAAAAGGAAAACACAAAACAAAAAAGGAAAAAGGAAAGGACTGTTTGGGTCAACATGGAAGAGACATAGGGAATCTCTATGCTTTGCACCATCTCCAAAAGGAAAACACAACACAAAAATGTGATAGATTTTGGGAACCCAAAATGTTGGCTCTTGCACTTCTAGGGTTTTTCACCTAAAAGGAGAGAGATTTAGGTCCCAAAATGCTCATGTTACACTCAAATTAGGATGTGTGCTATGTGATATGATGTAAATGAACTTGAATAAATGCAATTTATTGATTAAGATGATCTAAAATGAATGCAAAAGTGCAATTTAAGCCATGTTTGAAAACACATTATGATATGCAAACAATTATGAAAATGAAGAAATTATCTAGAACAGAAGATACAGGGGTAAATCTGAGTGCACCTAGATGAAATATGAGTTGTCTAGAGTGTCTGGAATGCTGATGAATTTTACTAGTTTTTCACAGTGGGACTCATTCGCCCAGGGTGGCGAATCAATCCTCCTACTAGGATGAAAAGCTGTCGGGAGCTATTTTTTGTCTATCGAGATCTAAAATCTGACAAAGTTCAAGTTTCCAGTCCTAAGGTGGGACTCATTCACCATAGGTGGAAAATTAGTCCTCTCCCAAATTTCTGAAAAACCAGGAGACAACTCTACAACACCATATCTGGGAATGTCTGCTTGTCAGGTTGCCAAAGTCAAATCTACAAAAAAGGGACAAATAAGTCTCTCTAAGCTTGAATTTGACTTATATTGACCTGAAGTACCTAGTTGACATGAAAATCAATCTTCAAAACCTTATAACCTATCAAATCTGCAAACAAAAGGCTACAAATACACAAGAAAAAGGGGAAAAATGATTAGGGTTAATGAATAGGGGTTTGCCTTGGTCAAAACTCACTTTTGGTAATTAAACCCTTGAAAAGATAATGAAATGCAAGAGAAAGATAAATTAATAACGTGCAAATGATATCCACTCACCTGACTCTTGATCTTGTAATTCTGAAGTAATGTCAATGGCAACTTCAAAGTTCTTGAAAAGTGCTTTAATTGTTGATGTAAGATGCTTGAATGCTTGAATGTATAGGTGGATAAGTGAATTTGATGAATTGGGGGTTGAAATGAGATGAAAATCACTTATTTATACAATTCTTATGCCTTACTATTCGTTCATACCTCATCACAGGCTGACATCAAGTGTTTTTGAATAAAATCCTAAAAGGAAATTTGAAATATTTTTAATTTGGGGCCAAGGGGACTCATTCGCCACCCATGGCGAATGGGTCCCACCTAGGACCTAAAAACAAGTGTTGGGAATAATGTTGTATTTAATGTTATTTGTCGAGATAACATTCAAAAATACACTTAATTAAGTCATATGACGGCATAAAAAGACAAAATAAAGCATGAGAAAGGTGTAAATAGTGAAGATGTGCCTAGAAAAGCCTAAAGCCTTGTTACAAGACTTTACAACAGTTCAATATAGGACTTGTTGATGAGAAAAAAGATGTTTTTTTATGTAAATTATGTTAAATAAAGTCTAGAAGAATGTAGAAATGTCTTACGACACTTCACAACACCTTCACAAGACATCGTTCTTTGAGTTTTAGTACCTAAATAAGCATGTTCAAGCCATGATACAACATAAAATCAAAGCAACATAATTTGAAAACCATGAAACAAGACCTAAAAGGCCATGAAAATGACAAAGGGCCATTTTTCTATGGCACACAGCCTCAATGCCTCTGTGAGATATGATAAACCCTAAAAAATTTCCACTATCTACTCCAAAGAAACACTTTTTCAAATTTAGTCTCATGTTGTATTTGTGCATCTATTTAAAGATCTTCTAAAGGATACACACATTGTCTTGTCTTGTTAATGATTTGGTGAGGATGTCATCTTCATAGTCTTCTAATATTTTATGTATTCATGAGATATAAGTTCCATGGCTTGTTGATAGGTTGTTCCTTCATTCTTTAATCCATAAGGCATCATAATCCAACAATACCTTCCCCAAATGGTTGTAAATGTTGTTTTATATTGATCTTGTAGGTTCATAAATATTTGAATATATCCAGACAATCAATCCATGAATGACAACAAAGCATGTCCCACAGTTGAATCCACTATCATGTCAATATTAGGAAGGGGAAAATCATCCTTTAAAGAGGCTTTATTCAAGTCCCCAAAATGCATACACATCCTAATACAATTGTTAGGTTTTGCAATTGGAACGATGTTTGAGATCCAAGGAGAATAATCAATAGGTTGAATCAAACCTGTGTCAAGGAGTTTTTCATGTTCTCCTTTAACAAGCAAGGCTATTTTAGGATTCATTTTTTGAATCTTTTATTGAATAGGCTTAGCATTTTTAGCAAGAACAATGTTATGTTTTTACATCTTCGGATCTATTCCTATAATGTATGAATATTTCCAAGAAAACAGTTCAGGAAATTCATGAAGCAAGGTTGTAGTATCCTCTTGTTCTTCATCATCAAGGAACTTCCTTGTTTTAATAACTTTTTCTTTATCATCTATGCCATTGGTATATCAATTTTATCTCCCAAGGGAGCTACATTTGACTAAGGAAATTCAGGATCATATGGTTCCATGTTTGTGTATTTCTCATTGGTATCAATATATTTTTGCTTGGTATTGATCATAGCACATGTAACTTTTCTCTTTGAAGAAGATATCTTATTAGAAGCACCTATCATTTTTTTTAGAGCTTCATTATTGTCAAAGTACTCCCATGGTGGTGGTAAATCCATATCTAGTAATTTAGGATGCTTTAGTGTGAGATTGATTCTTGGTTTACATGTGATGGTATTGATGTTTAGTGATGGTCGTTGATTTTCTTTGGTTATCTTAGAAAAATAATATCCCAAACCAGTCTTTGTCTCTTGTGTATTAGGTTTTATAGGAAATTGGATTCCTTGTTCATGATTTCCACATCCTCTACCATTGTATCCCAATTTTTTCATGAGTTCATAACCTTTTCCATAAAGTATTTCCATTTTTGTCAGGTTAGGCAATTGTTGATAATTTATCTCATCAAAATTTGTTGTGTGAGTTGTATTTTCTTCCAAAGCGGATGAGGTAGATGCTTGGGAAGGTTCTTCCAAATTTTGAGCTAACATAACCATTGATTGTTCTTGTTTTTCTTCCTCTTTTCATGTGATTATATATTCTCCCATAAATGAAGGTGTGAATTCTAATGATCCCCAATCATCACCTAGCAATTGAGACATGGGTTCTTCTTCTTGTTTTTTGGTGTCAAGATGTTCTATGTGAGATGTTGGAATCAATGTGTTCAGAGGACTTGTTGTTCCTTCCTCCAGTTGTAGGAAAATTTTAGGCTTGGGGTCTATTTCAACTTGATAAACTTTGTTCTTATAGACATATTTAATTATTTGATGAAGGGTCGAAGGCACCACATGCATCTCATGAATCCATGGTCTTCCTAAAAGAATATTGTATGAAAGATCACAGGGCATGACATGGATAATAGTTTGCAAAGTACCCATTTCAACTATAATAGGTAAGGTAATTACACCAAGCAGTTGCTTCGTGATATTGTGAAATCCTCTAATAGATAAGGAATTAGATTTGATTTACAATTTATCCACACATAATTTGTCTAGAAGTTTCTCACTGCACACATTAAGGGTAGATCCATTGTCAACAAGGGTCCATTTGATGCCTATTCTATTGAATTGGGCTATTATCATAAAGGCTTCATTTTGCTTCCTTAATTCTAATGGAGGGAGCTCATGTTGATGGAAGGTAATGTCCACATTAACTGTATTCATTCCTTGTATTAGAGCTACCACATCATTTTCATTTGTACCAAGAGGAACCACTATTTGTTGCAATGTTGTTTGGAGCATAGTGTGATAGCTTGGTGAATTCTAAAGAAGATCCCAAAGGGGTATCTTTGTAGGAGTATTCTTAAGTTGTTCAACGAGATCCTACTCCCTAAGGTGTGAATTTAAGCAAGGATCACTAGGCAATATGGGATTGGGGAGAGGTAACGGTGTTGGGGTGGGTTGTTGTGGATGCATATTATTTCTAGTGTTGTGTGTGAGAAAAAACATCATGCTTAGGTGGGTAAAGGGTAAACTTGGGTTTAGGTGGAGGTTGAGGCTTATGTGAAGGTGGGTAAAGAATAGGTTGAGGTTGAATTACATTGAATATTTTTTTGCAAGTTTCTCACAACAAACCTTAGTGGATGGCTTTTGTGAGATGAAGTCCTGAAGAGCTTCATCTAACATAACAAAGTCATCGCTACTAAAAGGTTTTGGAGGTAAGTTTTCTTTGGTTAGTTTTGGTTCGTCATCACAAACTTTAGTGGATGATATTTGTGAGAGGAAGCCCTAGAGAGCTTCATCTAATGTATCCATGTCATCACTACTAAGAGGTTTGGTTTCTAAAGTGAAGCATTGTTTTATTGTTTTATTTGATGTTTCTAGTTTTTTGTTTTCCTTTTTTGATGAATGTGACCTAAATGAACTAAGAACTAATGTTGAAAATGAAAATTGTAAAAATATAATGCTATCCATAATGGCCATGAAAGTAAATGATACTAGTTCTAATTATTAGAATGTAACAAAAAATAGTTGAACTGAAACAGAAAAGTAACTGAGACAAACAACTTAAGAAACTAGAAACTGAATTCTAAAAATAGAGATGCAAAATGTGTACTGGGACTAAGTCACCTAGGGTGGAGAATTAGTCCTAGTAGGGGTATATTTTAAGTTTTTCTAAATTTTCTAATGGATGCTTATGTGTTCTATATTGTACAATGCAAATCTAAAGTTTAGATGCAAAATTTCACTATTGTTCAAGGAAATGAAGTGCGTTAATGCAAGCATAAATGATCTTTTCACTAATGCAAAGTATGAAACCCCAAAATGCAAATGAAACAATGCAAAAGGAAATGTAAGCTATTCCTATGGTGTAAATGTGCTCTAAATCATAAATAGGATGTTCTAAATTCAGGTTCACCAAAATGAACCATAAATTTTTGGGGATAGGCACTCTCTTGAACTTCTAGGGTTTTCCACCTAAAAGGAGAAAGGTATCCTAAGTGGTTCACTCAAGACTAATGCAAATATGATTGAAATATATCTAAATAGAATGCCATAAATGCAAAGAACTGATAAAAGAGATGGATTATTAATGCAATACTAAGGAAATGCATTTTGTTTGAAAACATAATGTGATGTGCAGAAAGATAGATTAAATGCAATATAAAACAAGATAAAGAGGCCAAATAGAGAGAGTGCACCTGGAAGCTAACAGAGGCTAGGGTGAAGACTGTAGATGCTTTTGAAATTCTAGAAAATCTAATTTTCTACCAACTGGGACACTTACGCCAAGTTGGGCAACTTAGTCCCAGATCTGGAAAACTACACTAGAGCCCATTTCAGCCAAATGGGTATCCAAATCTACAAAAATTTCTAGTAAACATGTATAGTGGGACTAAGACACCACTGATGGTGACTTTTTCCACTTTAGCTTTTCTAAAAATCTAAAAGTGGAAAATGAAGCTCTCGTTCTACACTTCATTCTTCGGCTAAAATCAGGATCTGAATATGTGAAAACACTGACAAAATAGAATATAATTTGGTTTCTAATGAGGGGTTTTCCTTGGTCAAACCCCTAGTTGGTATTTAAACCTTGAAAGAGATAACGAAATGTGTTGTAAAACCCTATCCCTAAGTGCATCTAAGACTAGGAAATCTAAAACAAGATGCAACGCTATTCTAACATGCAAGAATAAATGTATAAATGAAACTAGATTGATGAAAAACACATTTCAAGAGACCTTAAATCACATTAGAAATGAATATTAATAACATGCAAACCTTCCTTAGGTTGAAAGTAGAGAGAAAATGGAAGATGAAATCACTTAGAAAACAAGTCCTTAGGCTTGGCTTGATGGCTAGTTGCATCTGCCCAACCTAGAATTCTTCATGATTCTCCATAGGCATCCATGATCAACCCTAAGCAATGCAATATCTTGGACAAAAAGTGAGATTCAAGATGTGCATAAACCCTAGCTTGCTTCGCTAAAGCTTCAACTTTGTTGTAGGTAGACTAATGAATCTTCTTGTGAAAGATATTAAACACTTGGCGCTTGAATTTGTTTGTTGAAATGACTAAAAATGTTTAAAAAATGACCTAAAAACTTATATTTATAGGAATTCATACCTAATTATTCATTATTTAGACCTCACAGCCTCACATCTATAGAAAATTTGAATTAAGTTGGTGATTTTCCTATTCAAAATTGAAAAATCCCCCAAAAGGGACTAAGTCACCACCCTGGGCGACTTAGTCCCACTAGAGGTTTTTGAGGTGGTTTTTTTAGAATTTGAATAAATTGAATGTTATTTGTCAGGATTTGTATGATTTTTCAGTGGAATAAGCCTCAAGGTCCAAAATAATGAGTCTTAGGGGCATATAAATGGTAAATTTAAGGAATGATTAATGCAGGGATGCCAAAATAGGTCCAAATTAAGCATGAAATTGCCTCTTTCTTCAAGAGTGTACAATTTTTTATGCTACACTTATAACTAGGTGTTTTGGGGATTCTTAATTTTCTCATATACAAGAAGACTAAAATGAATGAAGGTAGTTGGACCAAGGATATGATTTTTTTTCTTTTGGATGTGATCCATGGGGGATTTGCATGATTATTACACTTTTCTATGATTAATGGTATTAATGTGGATGAATTCACCTTGAATTTTTTGTCAACAAGTTTGATCATGTATTGGATAATGATTTCAATGTTTATTTTGTGATATAGGTGAATTTTGTGCTAAGTTTGATATCCCCTTGATCAATTAGCTCTTGGATGTAATTCCTCAATTTTATGCATCAATAAGTGGAATTATCTTTTTTATTTTATGAGGCCTATTTATCTTGGATTTTATGGAGCTTATGGATCACAATAAAGTGGTGAATTTCCTTCAATTATGGGTATGTGCAGGATCATCATGGAAAAAACAAGCCCTTAAGTGGCAAAAAATTTAGAAAAATTAGAGTTAGGCAACTTGGTGTAAAATTTTGAATAAGTTATCTTTATTATTTCAAAAATATGTAAGAATAGAATTTTTAGAAAATTGAATGTAGTTTCTAAACTACTAGGTTTATTTTTTTTTAAATCTATTTGGTGAAAATTTGAAATTTCAATGTAGTAGTACTTAAATTTTAGGGAAAAAATAAGAAGTAGGTGTTTGTCTGACCACCCTAACCACAATAAAATGATAATATTTTTTTATAAGATTTTAGATATAAGTAGAGGATTCATGTCCGAATGTGATCCATATTTTTTGTAATTTTTTTCTAAGTAAATAATTAATTATGATTTTTTGTTGCAAATTTAAAATATATAAAAGCACGTATGTTTGACCACCTTAACTTGGTCAAAACTTCATGAAATTCATTTTGTTTCTTTTAATCCTATAGTATGTGAAGCATAGAATGTGGTGCATGTTTCTAATTCAAAATATGTGATACCATTTGGAAGCTATAGATGTTTTTCAATCAACCTATCAATCAAGACTTTAGTCATAATTCAAATAGAAAATGAATAATAATTATTTATTTATTAAATTCAAAGTAAAGCATAATTTATATTGGTGGAAATTTGAGAATCTCCTTGAAAAACCCTTTTCGTTTCATCAATTTTGGGTAAAAAAAAGTCATCAGCCACATACCCTACACATACCCATCATATCACCACTTTTTGGCCCATCATGACCCTGCACATACCCTTATCCTCTTTCATAGATTTATTTATGGGAATGACAATCTTATGGGATGTTGGATGACCTCAACATGCTTGATTTTACAAGGGGTGCAACAAAACCCCTCAAAATATTATTTTTAGTTTGATTCCCTATTAGTAACCTTTGGAAAAAATATTTCATAGAAAGGTTAGGTTGATTGGGTTGACTAGTTAAAATTGAATTGAAACATAGATTTTTGGGACCCTATGGACTACTCTTGCACTTCTAGGGTTTTCCACCTAAAAGGAGAGAGATAGGGCCAAAAATGCTTATGTATCACTCAAATTAGGATGTGTGTGATGTGATATGATGTAAATGAAGTTAAAAAAATGCAATAGATTAATCTAGGTGACTGAAAATGAATGCAAAAATGCAATTACAACTATGTTTGAAAACACATTGTCATATGCAAACAACTATGTAAATGAAGAAATTATGTAGAACAAAGAGTACAAGGATGAATCTGAGTGCACCTAGGTGAAATGTGAGCTTTTTAGAGTGTTCTAGATGCTAGTGAAATTCATTGATTTTTCATAGTGGGACTCATTCGCCCAGGGTAGTGAATTAGTCCACCTACTGGTGAAAAACTGTCAAGAGTTGATTTCTGTCTCTTGGGATCTGAAATCTAACAAAACTCAAGTTTCTAGTCCTAAGGTGGGACTCATTCACCACAAGTGGTGAATCAGTCCTCCCCCAAATTTCTAAAAAATTGGGAGACAACTCTGCAGTTACACCAGATCTAAGAATGTTTTCTTGTCGAGTTGTCGAAGTCAAATCTATAGAAAACAGACAAATAACTCTCTCCAAGCTTGATTTTGACTCAAATTGACTTGAAGCACCTAGTTGACTTGAAAATCACTCTTCAACACCTAATAACCTATCAAATCTGCAAACAAAGGGCTACAAACAAACAAGTAAAAGGGGAAAAATGATTAGGGGTTAGTGAATAGAGGTTTGCCTTGGTCAGACCCCACTTTTAGTAATTAAACACTTGAAAAGACAATGTAATGAAAGAGAAAGATAAACTAATAACATGCAAGTGCTATCAACTCACCTAACTCTTGATAATGCAAGTCTGAAGTAATGTCAATGGCTGCTTCAAAGTGCTTGAATTGTTGATGTAGAATGCTTGAATGCTTGAGATTGCTTAAATATGATATGTGAATGCTAGAGGATTGTTGGAGATGTAAAATGAGGTGAAAATCACTTAATTATATAATTCTTGTGCCTTAGTATCCATTCATACCTCATCAGAAGCCGACATCAAGTGATTTTGAATAAAATCTTGAAAGGAAATTTAAAATAATTTAAATTTGGGGCCAAGGGGGACCCATTCACCACCCATGGCGAATGGGTCCCACCTAGGACCTAAAAACATTTGTCAGGAAATATGTTGTATTTAATGTTATTTGTCAGGATAACATTCAAAAATACACTTAATTACAACTTATGAGGGCATAAAGGGACAAAATAAAGCACGAGAAGGGTGTAAATAGTGAAAATGTGCCTAGAAGAGCATGAAAACTTGTTACAAGACTTTACAACACTTCAAAATAGGGATTGTTGATGAGTGAAAAGGTGGTTTTAGGTGAATTGCATTAAATAGAGTCTAGAAGAATGTAGAAATTTCTTACAACACTTCACAAGACATCGTTCTTTGAATTTTAGTACCTAAATAAGCATGTTCAAGCCATGTTGCAACGTAAAATTAAAGCAAAATAGTTCCAACACCATGAAACAAGACCTAAAAGGCCATGAAAATGATAAGGGACCATTTTTCTACAACACATTTAGCCCCCACTTTAGTGAGAGGATGAACCTGCTTCAAACTCACACTAAAGTAGCCATGAACATCAAGGGGAGGGTTTAAATGCACTTACGTTAGCCAAATGGAATGACAACAATCAAGAGGGATGATCAAGCCGCCAAGATGAAGATCCCATGGAAAACTAAGCATAAGAACAAAGGAACACACAAGTGTTGAGATAAATTGGATGAAGCTTTGATCATCAATCCAGCTAGTTGTGAAAATAGATCTAGGATGATTGTTTGAAAGAAAGAACATTTGTGTACTCACTCTAAGGCCACAAAGCTACAGGCTATCTATGGGGTGAGAAGGCCCAACTTTATACTCACTCTAGGGCCATGGAACTAGTTGTTTATGAGGTGAGAAAGCCCAAAAATTAAGATACATATGCTAGCTGGTATGCACTCACAAACACAAAAGTGGCTATGGGGAAAAGACATGCCGCTAGGTGGGCTTCCCACTCAACCATATTAAAATTATACCACCTGATAAATTTAACAAGGTGCCACAAAGCAAAAGGAATGTTCATGAACAAAAAGACAAAGGTACCATAGTCATGCAAGCTACGTTATGCAAGGTGGAAAAAAGGAATGCAAAATGTAAAAATGCAAAAATGTAAAATGTGAAATGTAAAATGTGATAAGTGTTAGGGTTAGAAATGGTAAATATCTAAAAATTAAAAAGAAGATTTAATTAATAAACAGAGAAACTAAAACACACATAGAATAAATTATAACATAGAGAATTTAATGTGGTTCACCCAATCCAGGCTACATCCACCAAACTTCAACCATCCAATGACTTTATTATCCAATGCAAAACCTATTACAATCTTGTGAATAATCAAGTTTTTCATCATACTATAACCCCCATCCGAACCCCTTTTTAACAAGCTTAGAAGCTTCCATGCTAGGATGTACAGTATAGCATGATCAGTCGCCACACACCAACAATCTCCCACTTGGAGACTGATCAGGCTCCACACCAACACAATCTCCCACTTGGAGACTGATCTTGGACAACACTACTGCACTTACAACTCCCATTGAAAATAAGTACCTTAGACCATGTTACTCTGTTATACTTGAATTCAACCTTGAAGGCCAACTGGAGCTGAAGAGGAGCTTAGCTTCTCCCTTGTCACTGCCTTCATAAACATATCCACTGGATTGGCATCTGTATGTATCTTGTCCAGCTTGACCTATCCATCCTCCAACACCGACTGAATGAAATGATATCTCAATTATATGTGTTTTGTTTTAGAATGAAAAGTAGAATTCTTTGCAAGATGTATAGCACTCTGATTGTTTGTAAACAAGTAATTTCTAGCCTGTTGTTTTCCCAAATCATCCATGAAAAGTTGTAGCCATATTATCTCCTTTATCACCTCTATTGCAGCAACATACTCTACCTTTGTGGTGGATAAAGCAACCACCTTTTGCAATCGAGAAATCCAACTCACTATTGTACCACCAACTGTAAATGCATAACCAGTGGTACTTCACCTGGTATCTATATCCCCTACCAAATCTGAGTCAACATAGCCTTTTAAATCAATATTAGAGCCCCCAAAACATAAACATTTATTGGATGTACCTCTCAAGTACTTAAGAATCCATTTTACCGCATTCCAATGCTCAACTCCGGGATGACTCAAATACCTGCTAACAACTCCTATGGTATGTGAAATATCCAGTCTCGTGCATACCATGGCATGAATTAAATTGCCTACATCTGAAGCATATGGTACTTTGGACATTTTTTTCCCTCCTCTTGTGTCTTTGGACACATATCCTTAGTCAATTTAACATGACTAGGCAAAAGTTTGCTAACAACTTTTGCATTCTCCATATGAAATCTCTGCAACACCTTTTCAACATAATTAGCCTGAGATAAAAATATTTTTTTGTTTTTCCTATCTCTACAAATTTTCATACCAAGGATTTTTTGTTGCCCCAAATCCTTCATAGCAAAATATTTTGCTAACTATTGTTTTAGCTCACTTATGTGATCCATGTTAGACCCAGCTACAAGCATGTCATCAACATATAAACATAAAATAATGTAGCTATCATTATCCAACCTCTTAAAATAAACATAATGGTCAGAATTACACCTGTTGTAGCCTTGCTCAGCCATAAAACTATCAAATTTCAAGTACCATTGCCGAGGTGCTTGCTTCAAGCCATATAAACTTTTTTTCAATCTGCACACTAGTTTCTCTTTACCTTTGACCTCAAATCCTTGTGGTTGTTCCATATATATTTCCTCTTCCAAATCACCATGGAGAAAGGCTATTTTAACATCAAGATTTTCTAAGTGCAAATCTCCAGTAGCCACAATACTTAAAACAATACAAATAGAAGTCATTTTAACAACTGGAGAAGAAATCTCATCAAAATCAATACCCTTTTTCTGTGCAAATCCCTTTACAACTAATTTGGCTTTAAATCTCTTCTTACCTACATCCTCCTCTTTCAGCCTATAAACCCATTTTTTTGGTAAAGCCTTTTTACTTGCAAGGAACTTGCATAATTTCCAAGTCTAATTTTTCAGCAAGAAGTCCATTTCTTCTTCTATTCCATGCTCCCATTGAACCTTGGTATCCACCTACATACCTTCATCATAATATTCCAGTTCACCAGCATCAGTTAACAAAATAGTATACAAAGAGGGAGAGAATCTTTTTGGAGGTTTACTTATCCTTGAAGATCATCTAACATTCACAGGAGTTTGTGGTATTTGTTGTTGTTGTTGTTGCCCAGCATGAGGAACCACTGAAACATCAGTGTTTGGAATATCGTCCAACACTGCATAATCATTTTCTTTTTTCTCATGCTGCAATAACAGATCTTTGTACAAATCTTTCTCATTGAATATGATATCCCTACTTCTCACAATTTTCTAATTTTCAAAATCCCAAAGCCTATAACCAAATTCATCAATTCCATATCCAACAAATATACATTTCTTTGATTTTGCATCAAGCTTGGTTCTATTTTCAGAATCTACATGTGCAAATGCTTCACAACCAAAGGTTTTGAGAAAATAATAACTCACCTTCTTACTTTTCCATGCTTCCTCTGGAATACCACAACCCAAAGGATTAGAGGGACCTCTATTAATTAAATAAACAGCAATGTTTATAGTCTCTACCCACATTTTTAAAGGTATCCCAACATGCAATCTCATAGTTCGTGCATGCTCCATTATTGTTCTATTCATGCGCTCAACCACTCCATTTTCTTATGGAGTCCTTGGAACCATTTTCTTCCTACGAATACCATTAGAGGAACAATAATCTTCAAACTCGTTGCTACAATACTCACCACCATTATTAGATCTAAGACATTTTAGCTTTTTACCCGTCTCATTCTCAACCAAGCTTCTCCATTTTTTAAAAGTTTCAAATACATCAAATTTATGCCTAAGAAAATAAATCCATACCTTCCTAGTTGCATCATCAATGAATGTAACATAATATAGACAGCCACCGAGAGAAGATACTTGAGTTTTTCCCCATACATCCATATGCACAAGCTCCAATTTCTCATCTTTCTTTTGCTTCTCATCCTTGAGAAAACTTACTCTCTTTTGTTTTCCATACACACAACTTTCACAGAAATCCATATTAACACATTTTAGACCTAGTAAAAAATTATTTGAATGAAGTACTTTCATACCTTTTGCACTCATATGCCTAAGTCTATTATCCCACAGTGCTGATTCAGAGTCCATAGCAACTGTATAATCTTCTACCTGCTGAACTGCAACAACTGTTCCTGAACATTGACCTTTTTTCTATAACAATTAAAGTAGAAGGAATAGTATGACCTGTACAAAGATATAAGGTTCCTACTTTCACACCTTTTTCTACCACTAAGGCACATTTTGTCCTTTGATTTTCCTTGTGACTTCCCATGATTTCCAGAATTATTTCCTATCTCCTTTGTTCAGCCCCTGCTTTCTGCATTCAAAACACTGCCTAATGTGGATGTTCCACCTGAGCTTTTCCTACTAATTTCCTCGCTCAGAATAACACCAACAACATCATCAAATTTCAATGTATTCGAACTATAAACATAATTACTAATAACCATTACCAAGCTATTCTAGATTTTAGGAAAAGAACACATAATCAAAACATCCCTAACTTCTTCATCAAAGTTTACTTTTACAGAAGTTAATTGACTGGTGACCGTATTAAACTCATTTAAATGATCAGTAACTGACCCACCTTCTACCATTTTCATATTAAATAAATGCTTCATAAGAAATACCTTATTCAAAGTAGAAGGATTTTCATATAACTTTTCTAGGGTTTCCATCAACTCTTGAGTTGTCTTTGTTGTTGTAATATTGAATGCCATCGATTGTGTCAGGCATAAACGAATAATACCAAGAGCCTTTCTATCCAAAATATCCTAGTCCTCATCAAACATTGTTGCGGTTTTCTTGCTTTTCCCTTCTAATGGTCGCCATAAATCCTTCTAATAGAGGTAGTCCATTTGTATCTTCCATAACTGATAGTTCTACCCATTAAACTTCTCAACCTTCTTACCCTCGTCTACCATTACTGCCACTCAACCTTGAGACCTTCCTACAAAAAATAATTGAAACACAACCCACTCTGATACCACTTGTTAGGGTTAGAAATGGTAGACATCTAATAATTAAATGCATATTTAATTAATAAACATAGAAACTAAAACACACAGAATAAATTATAACATAGAGAATTTAACGTGGTTCACCCAATCCGGGCTACATCCACCAAACCACAACCATCCAATGATTTTATTATCCAGTGCAAAATCTATTACAATCTTGTGAATAATCACATTTTTCATCATACTATAACCCCCATCCAAACCCCTTTTTAACAAGCTTAGAAGCTTCTAGATTAGGGTTCTACAAAATCATGTTTTTTTCCTTTTCTGCTATTTTTTCCCTTTTTCGGTGACGACGCAAAAAAGTAGGAGGATACATGCCTAGATGTATAGTATAGCATGATCAGTCATCACACAGCAACAAAAAGATGTTCAAAGGAGTCTTGTTTCTTTTATGCAAGGTTAGTCACTTAGGGAACATTGTGTCTAATGTCTCCAAGAGAGGAACAATCAAAGAATAGTATATTCACAACTTAGGGGACGCAGTGTGTCCAATCAAGCCACCAAGAGGAATGCAATATGCTAAGATAGATCACACTTATGAAGGACATCACACCCAATGTCATCTAAAAAGTGACAAATGCATTAGATAAACAACAAGGCTACACTAGGAACCAAGAATGCAAATGAATTAATGGTCATATATGCCCCCCACTTTAAAGGAATTGCTACACATCATGTTGTGAGAAATTACTTGAAAGTATCTAGAAGAAAATAAAAAGAAAAAAGAAAACAAGACATGAGAGCCAACTTGGAAAACCCTATGCCAAGTCATATGTTTCGAAGTTAGGTTGCATCATGTCAAGAAATATAAAAAACAAAGAAAGGGAGTTGGCCCCCAGAAAAGAGCACACCAAACACATAAGGGATCTATGGATTTGTGGTCAGTATGTTCATTGTTGCAATGTTTTTATGAAAGAGCTCAGAACTGTTATCATTCCCCAAAGCACATAGAACTTAAAGAATGACACAAAGAGAGAAAACACAAAGGAAAAAAAAAGTTCGTTTTGGGTCAACATGGAAGAGACATTGTGGTCTCAATGCCTTGCATCATTCCCAAAGGGAAAATACAAGCAAAAAGAAAATGAAAAGGTGACATAAAGTGATTTTTTTTTTGGCTCAACATGAAGGGGACATTTCGGTCTCAATGCCCTACATCATTCCCAAAAGGAAAACACAAAACAAAAAGAGAAAAGACAAGGACCTTGTGGGTAAACATGGAAGAGACATAGGTCATCTCAATGCTTTGCATCATCCCCAAAAGGAAAACACAAAAAAAAGAGAGAAAAAGATAAGGACATTTTAGGTCAACATGGAAGAGACATAGGGCGTCGCTACACTTTGTGTCATCCCCAAAAGGAGAACATAAAACAAAAAAGAGAGAAAAAGACAATGCACAACAAATAGAAGAATAGAGGTATGAATAGAAGAAGTGTACAAAGAGAGAGAACAACAGATGCACGAAATGAGGGAACATGATATGCACATGAAAAGGAAAAGAAAAAGTAACAAGTAATGCAAATATAAGTCAACCATTAACTAAGTTATTGGTTTCTCAATCTTAAAGAGATAAGTGAAAAATGAATAACATAGTTAAAAGACAAAGACAAGTGCATTACAAGGACAAGGTTTACAACGTCTTGCTCTCCACAAAGTGTGAAGGAAAGAATGAGCTAAGGTGGGTGATGTGAAAGGATCATGCAATAGTGAGAATATGGAATTCTACAACTATGGCATGAGGATGGGATTTAGTTGCTTTAAGGTATGATGGGGAAATAGTTGGTATCAATGAAGTGATACTTATCCAGTATGTCTTTCAATGTACGACATTCTTCAGTGCGATGTCCAAGGATGCAATGATATTTGAAAAATGGGATGTTGGAGTCTTTGGAAAAAATAACCAACCTATTCATAGGTGGTAAAAGTATAAGACCTTTGTTTAAAAGGAGTTGAAGTCTTCGTTCACATTTAGGTGGAGGATGTGTAGGAAACTTAATCTTTTTGAGTTTGTAAGGTTGTTTTCACTTGCTAGATTCTCCTTGTTCATGAATAGAAGGAGGAGAAGGACCCATGGGGATCCTAACATCCTTACCATTAGAAGGAGATAAGGGGTTCTCTCGCGGAAGAAGAATATTTAAGTTAGGTGGAGCATTCAAAATGACCATTCCAACATCTAAAAGTCTCCTAGGTTGAATGGGATGTCTCTAAGGATGAGAAGGATCATGATATCCAAGGCCTATTGTGTTTGATTTAGTTGGTTGTTGTTCAAAAATTTGATGGATGTCATGTTCATGTTTTGTGTCACAACCTTGTTTACTTAAGATAGTAAATCCTTTACCATAAGTCTCTTCAAGGTTGATAGGAATGTTTGTGACTATGTGCTCATAGAATGGTTTGGATTGTGGGGGTTGAGAGGAATTAGGTCCACTTGAGGAAGGAACCTTGGGTCCTATATTGACTTCAGGATGTAAATATGCAAAGTGATCAGGAGGTGCAATAATGGGAAGGTCTTGTGATCTCCTTGATGGGTAAAAGGTTGCATTGGCCTCTAGGTTGTCAAGGTAGTCATTGTAGAACTTGTGCATACTATCATCATCTTCTCCAATGATGTCTACTTCACGAGGAGGACAATCATTAGGAGTTGTAGGAGCATTTTGGAGTTCAAAGTCATTAGGGTCACAACCAAAGGCACATTTGGACATGTCTACCAATGACTTTAAGGAATTCCAAAACTTGTTGAAAGAAAATGTCATGATGCAAATAAACTAAGATGCAATAAATGAGGAAAAATAGAGAATCTGTGAATGAAAACAAAATGCAAGAATAGAAAAGTGTAATGTAGAAGAATGCCAAAAAGATTGCATAAATGTTGTTTCAGAAGTGCAGAGGGACTGATTCGCCCTAGGTGGCGAATGAGTCCCAGTATCAAGTTTTTTGATTTTTTTTGAGAAATTTTAAGATGGTTTAAATGCTCTAAGTATGCAAATTTCAGATGCAGAATGCAGATTTTGATTTTTTCAATTCGATTTAATGCAAAACTGAAAGCTAAATTAATGTTTCACTAATGCAAACTGAAAAGTCCAAGAATGCAATAACAAATCAATGGCTTAATTGAATGCTAATGCAAATGGAAACTAAGATGCAATATGTGAATGAAATTAGAAACTCAAACTGTTCAAAATTTTGGTTCACCAAAATGAAACATAGATTTTTGGAACCCTATGGACTACTCTTGCACTTCTAGGGTTTTTCACCTAAAATGAGAGAGATAGGGCCAAAAATGCTTATGTATCACTCAAATTAAGATGTGTGTGATGTGATATGATGTAAATGAAGTTAACTAAATGAAATAGATTAATCTAGGTGACTAAAAATAAATGCAAAAGTGCAATTACAACTATGTTTTAAAACACATTGTGATATGCAAACAACTATGTAAATGAAGAAATTATGCATAATCGAGAGTATAGGGATGAATCTGAGTGCACCTGAAAGAAATGTGAGATTTTTGGAGTGTTCTAGATGCTGGTGAAATTCACTTATTTTTCACAATGGAACTCATTCACCTAGGGTGGCGAATCAGTCCACCTACTAGTGAAAAACCGTCTGGAGCTGACTTCTGTCTGTCGGGATCTGAAATCTGACAAAACTCAAGTTTCTAGTCCTAAGGTGGGAATCATTCACCACAGGTGGTGAATCAGTCCTCCCCCAAATTTTTGAAAAACTAGGAGACAACTCTGAAACACTAGATCTAAGAATGTCTGCTTGTCAGGTTGTCAAAGTCAAATCTATAGAAAATGGACAAATAAATCTCTCCAAGCTTGATTTTGACTCAAATTGACTTGAAGCACCTAGTTGACTTGAAAATCACTCTTCAACACCTAATAACCTATCAAATCTGCAAACAAAGGGCTGCAAACAAACAAGCAAAAGGGGAAAAAAGATTAGGGGTTAGTGAATAGGGGTTTGCCTTGGTCAAACCCCACTTTTGGTAATTAAACCCTTGAAATGATGATGTAATGAAAGAGAAAGATAAACTAATAATATGAAATTTCTATCAACTCACTTAACTCTTGATAATGCAAGTTTGAAGTAATGTCAATGGCTACTTCAAAGTGCTTGAAAAGTTCTTGAATTGTTGATGTAGAATGCTTGAATGCTTGAGATTACTTGGATATGATATGTGAATGTTGGAGGATTTTTGGAGATGTAAAATGAGGTGAGAATCACTTATTTATACAATTCTTGTGCCTTAGTATCCATTCATACCTCATCACAGGCCGACATCTAGTGATTTTAAATAAAATCCTAAAAAAAAATTGAAATATTTTGAATTTGGGGCCAAGGGGGACTCATTCGCCACCCATGGTGAATGAGTCCCACCTAGGACCTAAAAACATGTGTCGGGAAATATGTTGTATTTAATGTTATTTGTTGGGATAACATTCAAAAATATAATTAATTACAACTTATGAGGGCATAAATGGACAAAATAAAGCATGAGAAGGGTGTAAATTGTGAAAATGTGCCTAGAAGAGCATGAAAGCTTGTTACAAGACTTTACAACACTTCAAAATAGGGCTTTTTGATGAATGAAAAGGTGGTTTTTAGGTGAATTACATTAAATAGAGTCTAGAAGAATGTAGAAATGTCTTACAACACTTGACAACACCTTCGCAAGACACTATTCTTTGAATTTTAGTACCTAAATAAGCATGTTCAAGCCATGTTGCAACATAAAATCAAAGCAACATAGTTCCAACACCATGAAAGAAGACCTAAAATGCCATGAAAATGAAAAGGGACAATTTTCTATGGCACAAGAATTATTGGATTGATTAAATTTTATCTTAGGATTTGAAATTTTGGTTAGTGGAGGACTTATGTAAGGAAATAAGGTCACTAGTTGACTATTTTATGTGTGTATTTTCTTAATCCCATCTCAATTTTGGCTTTGGTTTTGGCATGAAATACACTCTTGTGCTAGAACTATATCTTCTTGGTGAGGGTTAACACATGGTTCATTTAGGTTAGGATCTTCATGTTGAACACATTATATACTGGGAGTGGGGGTGCATTAGTATCTTCAAAAACTTAAACCCCTCTAAAACTTAAGACCTTTAGCATAGTTCAAACTCTTTAAACAAACCAAAAACCCTTTAGTGGTATTGAAAGATAGAATATATTAAGTTCTTAACAAGTTTAGCAACCCTCGATCAATGAAAGATACAAAATTTTACTTCTAACCAGATCAACAACAAAGAAAGATGAAGAAAAGAACACACATGCAAAGGAGAACATCAGATCTACATGGAAAACCCAAAGAGGGAAAACCACAGTGAGAGTTAACTCATAATAAAGGCTCACTTCCAAAAAGGACTTACAAACTAAGGTGCATTTCCTTAGATCAAGATACAAAATGACTTGTAGAACTAAAGCTAACACAACTTCAAGGGAAAGATACAAGGATCTTATGAGATTCACTATGCCAGAGTAGGATATAAAATGATTTAGAGAAATTACAATATTTGTCAACACAACACTCTATTGACTAAAGCATTCAAGCACATCTAATCTATCTTTCACACTTTTCTGATGGATATTCAATGTATTAAACATTCAAAATTATTCACACTTATTCACTCATCCATACCTCTTTGCATCTAAAATATTCTTTCATTTATATTCATCGCAAGACCTCAAAACATCAATTAGGTCAGCCAGGAGACAATATAAGAAATAAATTCAATAGATCGGCCACACAAATATAATGTGGTCCTATCCAAAAGATAGAGAAGACCAAAAGCAATTTTAGTACATCTTCCAATGTGATCCAAAATAATTCACATGTTTTTGCACATCAACCTAATTCAACAAGAAGGAAATGTGTAGATGAAACGTGAAGCACATAACCATTCAGCCCAAAAACATACTTCCACTTGAACTAACTCAATGTGGTCCTCAACAAGATAGGTCAGGGCCTAAATCCATCATAGCACATCTTCAAATGATTGTGCATACCTTCAAGTACACGATGCAAGCAAAGGAACAAATCCT
The DNA here is from genome assembly GCA_007258455.2 of Sequoia sempervirens. Taxonomy (NCBI): domain Eukaryota; kingdom Viridiplantae; phylum Streptophyta; class Pinopsida; order Cupressales; family Cupressaceae; genus Sequoia; species Sequoia sempervirens. The sequence continues at coordinate 264,831,000 of VDFB02000015.1, forward strand.
ATCATCTAGATTCACAAATAACCCAAAAAGCTAACTCAAGACACATTGCAACACCAAAGAGATAAACCAATATCATGTGGATCACATGTAGATGTTTCATGAAAATCCAATAACACTTCAAGAACCTTCTTTCATACTATCATACCACCAACAACCACCATAGACCAAAGAGGAACATAATGCTTCATCCTATAAGGACAAACAACTGATTCATGAGATATAACATTAATAGACCAACTTGTAGACCACTTCAACACATGAAATTGAAACTCAGATATTGCATGGGAATTGAGAACACATTCATCAAGTCACACAAGTAAATACATCAATGTGGAGAAATGCAGAGCATTTTTTGGACCAATCTAGATAACCAACAATGCTACCAACCTTCTAAAATTCACAAAAATCTCCTTAGAAACACTAGTGATTGAAAATATAGGAGTGCAACATCCATAGAACACTAACATTGGACCCAAAACTGCAAGACAATATCTTCAACAATGGAGGAATGTAGAGCATTTATCCCAAACAAACTTCAATGCAAATTCTTGGAAAAAAACCTTTCAACAACTTGTAGAGGCTAAAACTTTATTTTAGAAACATATGAAACAACATGAGAGAGGATGGAACATAGTTTAGACCATGAACAACATCTCTCCACCACAACTAGCACTTTTAATCCTCATCTCAATGATTCTAATTGTAATCTTAATATATCATTATGAAACCAACTCTATTGATAGTAATAATACCTAATAATTCCTTGAATAACAACCAAAAACTTCAACAACAGCACCATACATCAATGTCAGCCCAAACTGAATGTCAATGTTGTGAACAATGACAACCAATACCAAGCTATGACCACATCAAATAACAACAATCTCCCTTATTTCTCAAATAATGAAAACCACAAACAATTCACCAAGTGTAACAATCTCAAAAACATATGTAGAAATCTCACCAAGTGTTGACATCAATTCCAACCAACAATCAATGTTGACAACAATGACAACCATTGCCAACAATCTTACACAAAAATCCTTAAGTGTTGACATTAATGATGAAAATTTCCAACAACCTCCCCCTTTGACATTGATGGAAATAGACACCTGCTCACTCTCCCCCTTTGACATCAAGGACAAAGGGCCACACACATGTGTATAAAAGTCTACTATAGAAAAATGGATCTTTTACATTTTCATGGTCATTTAGGTATTTTTCCTACGATGCTTGGCTTATCTTGCTTAGATTTAATGTTGTAATGTGACTTATATATTCACATTAGGTCTTGAATATTCAAATTATTGAGACTTTATGATGTCTTGTAAAGGTGTTGTGAAGTGTTGTAACACATTTCTACACTTTTCTAAACTCTTCTTATTATAATCCATCTAAATATTCCCTTTTTATCCCTTTCCAAGTCTTTTTCTAAAGTGTTTTAAAGTCTTGTAACAAAATTTCACGCTTTCCTAGGCTTGTCACCACTAAATACACCTTTCTTATGCTTTATTTTCCCTCTTCATGCACTTATAGGTCTTAATTAAGTGTGTTTTTTAATATAAACTTGGAAAATATCATTAAATACAACTTAATCCTTGACACCCACTTGCTTGCCTTGAGTGGGACCCATTTTCCATGTGTGGCGAATGACTCCCTCTTGGCACAAAATTCAAAATAATTTAAAATTTCTTTCGGGTTTTTATTTATTAAGAACTTAGGTCGGCCTGTGGTGTATTTTCAAGAAATTAGGGCATAAGTGTGTATAAATAGGTGTTTTTCTATCCATTTTAACCCCAATTCACTCATTCATCCTATTCACTTAATCATCACCTATGTTCAAGCATTTGAGCATCATAGCATCATTCAATCAAGCATCTTGGAGTAACCATTGGCATATCTTCATATTTCAACAACAAGGGTTTGGTGAGTTCATGACACTTGCATGTTATTTTTTCATCATTCCTTTTTTATTTCATTTCATTTCTTCATCAAGGGTTTGATTACCAAAGTGGAGTTTGACTAAGGAAAACCCCTATACTCTAACCCTTAACCATTTTCCCCCTCTTTGCATGTGTGTTTTCAGGTCTTGTAGGAAAATTTTTCAAAGAGATAGGTGTTGAAAAGTGGTCAACAAGTCATAAAAGTCATTCAAGTCAACAAAGACCTAATTCAAGCTTGGAGACATCATTCAACCCATTTTTCAGTAGATTTGGATTTGTCAACCTAACAAGAAGACAAGTACAAATATAGACCCATAGAGTTGACTTCAGAATTTGTAGATTTCTGTAGGAGGACTAATTCACCATCTATGGTGAATCAATCCCACTACTAGGCTAGAAAAAGTGATTTTTAAGGTTTTCAATTCTTGGCACTCCCGAAACCTATTTCAATAAAGTTTACCAAAAGCGGGACTAATTCTCCATCTATGGTGAATGAGTCCATGTGGTCATCAACAGTAATTTATAAAACATTCCAAAATCTTCCAGTATCAGCATTCTACCTCTAGGTGCACTCCATTCAGTTTCATTTAGTTATGATTTCATTGTTTGTGTTTCTAGTTCATTTCTGCATATCACACTGTGTTTTCAAACACTTCATATTTCTTAGGTTTTGCATAAATAACAAATATATTTTATCAATTTTTTGCATTTAGGCATATATTTATTGTATTTGCATTAGTTTGAGTGAATCACCCAGATTTTTTGTTGGATCTATCTCTTTCCTTTAGGTGAAAAACCCTAATTGAGCAAGAGAGTCATAACATCCTACAATCCACAAAATCTATGGTTCATTTTGGTGAACCTACATATTGAACATTATCTTTTTGATTTATATTTGAATTTACATTCTAGGACTCATTGCATTAGCTTTTGCATTGTTTTTGCATCCTATGGTCCACAAACTTGCATTAGTGAATATCTCATATAGATTTCATTTTTGTACTTCAAAACATTAAAAATACTAAAAATTTTCATTTACATCCTAGTTTTGCATCAGAAAAGCATCAAAATAATTTTAAATTTTCTAAAAAATCATTAAAAAATCACCCTTGGACTCATTCACTACCCTGGGCAAATCAGTCTAGTTGCACATTCTGAACTGCATTTTCAGGCATTTTCTGGGCATTTTCTGCATTATAGTTTTTTGCTATTACATTCTATCATACTTTCTAGATTTTTTGTTTTATTTTATTTCTTGCATATTAGTTTACTTTCACTCATTTTCATCATGTTTTTTTTCTTTAATAAGTTTTGGATTTCATTAAAATCCTTAGTGGACATGTCAAATTGTGCCTTTGGAACTGATCTGAATGACCTTGAACTTCCTCATGCTCCTTCAACTCCACATGAATGCCCTCATGTTTTTAACATCATTGGAGAATATTATGATAGCATGAATAATTTCTTAAATGAATGCCTTGACAACCTTGAAGCTAATGCATCCTTTTACCCATCCATGAAGTCACAAGAATTTCCTACTATCTCACCTCCTAATATGTATGGTTACCTACATCCTAAAACACATGAAGGACCTAAGTTCCCTCCAACATGTGGACCTAGTTCTTCTACACAACCACCTCCTCAACCATTATATGATTATAAAGTTACAAATACACCAATTAACCTTGAAGAAGCCTATGGCAAAGGTTTTACCATCTTAAGAAAACAAGGTTGTGACACATCTTAACATAACATTCACCAAATTTTAGAACAAAGACCAACAAATGAAAACAAAACAAGGTTAGGATATCAAGATCCTCCTCATGACAACAAGCCTCCTTTTGAATATTGGAGACTTCGGGATGATGGCAAGACAATCTTTGATTCCCCTCCCAACTTGAATTTCCTCCTTCCACATGAACAACCCTTACCTAATTCCAATGAAAAGGATGCTAGGATCCTCATGGTTCCTCTTCCTCCTTCAATCCATGGAAAAGGTGAATCTATTAAATGCAAACAACCTTACAAATTGAAAAAACTAAAGTTTCCTCTACATCCACAACCTAAATGTCAAAGGAAACTGCAAATTCTTTTAAATAGGGTTCTTATACTCTTACCACCTTCGAATAGGTTGGTCATCCATTCTAAAGATTCCAACATACCATATTGTAAATAGCATCATGTTCTTGGACATCGTAATAATGAATGTCAGAAATTGAAGGACATACTAAGCAAGTATCACTTCACTGATACCGATTGTTATCCTATCAATCTCATCGTACACTATCACCAACCTCATCATGCAATAGTTGCATAATTTTCAATTCTCACTATTGCATGACCATTTCCATCACCTATCTTGGCTCATTCTTTCCTTGCACTTAGTGGGGGAAAGAATTTGTTAGCCTTGTCCTAGTAATGCATTTGTCCTTGTCCCCTAGCTATGTTTTTCACCTTCCACTTATCCTAACTGCAATTGGGAGATGGATGCCTCGCTTAATGGTTGACTTGGATTTTCCTTACTAGTATTTTTCTTTTTCTTCCATGTGTGTATCATGTTCCCCTATGATGTGACATTTGATGTTCTCCTCTCTTTGTGACATTCCTCTATTTGTACCTTCATTCTTCTATATATGTCTAACATTGCTTTTTCATTTTGCTTTTGTTTTGTGTTTTCCTTTTGGGGATGACACAAAGCGTTGAGATGTCCTATGTCTCTTCGATGTTGACCCAAATGGTCTTTTTTCCTTTTTAATTTTTCTTTTCTTGTTTTTTTCCTTTTGGGGATGATGCAAGGCATTGAGACCAAAATTTCTCCTTCATGTTGACCCAAAATCTTTTCCTTTTCTTTCACCTTTTCGCTTGTTTTTTCCTTTTGGGGATGATGCAAAGCGTTGAGACAGAAATGTCTCTTCCATGTTGACCCAAAATAGATTATTTTTCTTTCTTCTTCACTCTCTTTGTGTCATTGTTCCAATTCTATGTATTCGAGGAATGATGACAATTTAGAGCTCTTTACAAAACATTTCAACAATGAACATACTAACCCAAAATCCATAGATCCCTTATGTGTTGGTGTGTTCCTTTTGGGGGAAACCCCTCTTTCCTTTGTTTTTCTTTCCTTTAAATGACGTAGCCTTGCTCAGATACATATGACTTGGCATAAAGGCTTTCCAAATTGGCTCTCATGTCTTGTTTCTTTTTGCAATTGTTTATTTTGCTACTTTAAAGTAATTTCTTATAGAACGGTGTGTAGCAATTCCTTTAAAGTGGGGGAATACATTGGTATTATCATTTTTCATTCTATTTTTTTCTTTCTTCATTCCTAGTGTATCCTTGTTACTTCATACGATGCATTTGTCACTTTGTGGATGACATTGGGTGTGATGTCTTTCATAAGTGTGATCTATCTTAGCATATTACATTCCTCTTAGTGGCCTGATGCAACACGCTGGAACCCCTAAGTTGAAAATTTTCTATCCTTTGATTGGTCCTCCCTTGGAGACATTAGACACAATGTTCCCTAAGTGGAAAACATTGCATGAACTAAACAAGACTCATTTGAATGTTTCTTTTTCATTTTATATTCATATGGCTACCTTGCATAACATAGCTTGCATTCTTATGGTGCCATCTTGTGTGTTCATGAGTTCTAAGCGTACAAAGCTTTGATTGTCTCATGAAGCATGAACCAACATTTTCCTTTGTGGCACCTTATTAAATTTATCAAAAGGTATAACTTTGATATGGTTGAGCGGGAAGCCCATTCCAAGGCACGACTTTCCCCATAGCAACCTATGTGTTTTTGTGTACATACTAATTGATCATATGTTTCTCACCTTTTGGACCTTCTCACTTAGAGAAAAACCATGAGTTTTGTCACCCCAGAGTGAGTTTGCATTTTCTTTTTCAGAAAAATAGCCTAGATCTGATCCACTACTAGCTAGACAAAAGATCGAAGCTTGATCTGACTTTTCCTTTTTGTTTTCACTTTCATATGTGTGTTCCTTTGTTCTTATGTTTAGTTTTTCATGGGATCTTCATCATGGGGGCTTGATCATCCCTCTTGATTTTTTTATCTCATGTTGTTAGCATAAGTGCATTTGGATCCCTCTCGATATGCATGGCTACTTTAGTGTGAGTTTGAAGCAAGTTCATCCTCTCACTAAAGTGGGGGCTAAATGTATCATAGAGAAATGAATCTTTGACATTTGCATGGTCATTTAAGTCTTTTTCCTATGATGCTTTTCTTATTTTGCTTAGATTTAATGTTGTAATGTGACTTATGCATTCACATTAGGTCTTAAATATTCAAATTATCAAGACTTTATGATGTCTTGTAAAGGTCTTGTGAAGTGTTGTAACACATTTCTACGCTTTTCTAGACACTTATTATTATAATCCATCTAAATATTCCCTTTTTATCCCTTACCAAGTCTTATTCTAAAGTGTTGTAAAGTCTTGTAACAAACTTTCATGCTTTCCTAGGCTTGTCACCACTAAGTACACCTTTCTTATAATTTATTTGGCCCCTATATGCACTTATAGGCCTTAATTAAGTGTTTTTTTTAATATAAACCCAAAAAATATCATTAAATACAACTTAATCCCCAACACCCACTTGCTTTCCTTGAGTGGGACCCATTCACTATGGGTGGCGAATGAGTCCCTCTTGGCACAAAATTCAAAATAATTTCAAATTTCTTTCAAGTTTTTATTCATTAAGACCTTAGGTCTTCCTTTGATATTGTATTTTCAAGAAATTAGGGCATAAGTGTCTATAAATAAGTGTTTTTCTATCCATTTTAACCCCAATTCACTCATTCATCCTATTCACTTAATCATCACATACATTCAAGCATTTGAGCATCATCACATCATCCAATCAAGCATCTTGGAGCAGCCATTGACATATCTTCAGACTTCAAAAATAAGGGTTTGGTGAGTTCATGACACTTTCATGTTATTTTTTCATCATTCCTTGCTTATTTCATTTCATTTCTTCATCAAGGGTTTGATTACCAAAGTGGGGTTTGACCAAGGCAAACCCCTATACTCTAACCCTTAACCATTTTTCCCCTCTTTGCATGTGTGTTTGTAGGTCTTGTAGGCATATTTGTCAAAGAGATAGGTGTTGAAAAGTGGTCAAAAATTCATCAAAGTCATTCAAGTCAACAAAGACCTAATTCAAGCTTAGAGACATCATTCAGCCCATTTTTGCCAAATTTGGATTCATTAACCCTACAAGAAGACAAGTACAAATATGGACCCATAGTGTTGACTTTAGAATCTGTAGATTTCTCTAGGAGGAATAATTCACCATCTGTGGCAAATCAGTCCCACTACTAGGCTGGAAAAAGTGATTTTTGAGGTCTTCAATTCCTGGTACTCCCAAAACCTGTTTCAACAAAGTTTACCAGAAGCAGGACTAATTCGCCATCTATGGCGAATGAGTCCCTGTGGTCATAAATAGTAATTTTTGAAACATTCTAGAATCTTCCAACATCAGTATTCTACCTCCAAGTGCACTCCATTCAGTTTCATTAAGTTTTGATTTCATTTGTTTATGTTTCTAGTTCATTTATGCATATCACACTGTGTTTTCAAACACTTCATATTTCTTAGGTTTTGCATAAATAATCAATCTATTTTATCAATTTTTTGCATTTAGGCATATATTTATTGTACTTTCATTGGTTTGAGTGAACCACCTAGATTTTTTGTGGGATCTATCTCTTTCCTTTAGATGAAAAACCCTAATTGAGCAAGAGAGTCATAGCATCCTACAATCGACAAAATCTACTATTCAAAAACATCACATATTTTGAATTCAAGGACAAAGTACCAAAGATATTCAATTGAAACAAAAACACAAACTCCCTTTTTGACCAATAACACTTCTTCTCAACACTTGCACAACTACATCAAACTCCCACTTACTACCAAATCCCCCTGAGAGGAAGCACACATCAATCTAGGAGAAAAGGATATGACATGAATTTCTCCCCTAGAAAGATACACCATCTATACATTTAGTTAAATAACAAGGAGGGGCAATAACCCCTAGCTTCTATCGAAGATACTCAAAAGTATCCTTTGAAAGTACCTTAGTGAAGACATCTACAATCTGATCCTTAGTAGGCACATAATCCAATTTGACTTCATGCTCTACAACCTTCTCTCTCAGAAAGTGATATCACATAGATATGTGTTTAGTTCTTGAATGCATTATCATATTCTTGGAAATATTGATTACATTGGTATTATCACACAATATTGGAATGGGTTCATCATATACCACTTTTACATCCTTCAAACTCTACTTCATCCAAAGTACCTAAGTGCAACAAGATTTTGTTGCAATGTATTTTTATTTTGTTGTGGATAAGTAAATTGAGTCCTAGTTATTATTCAACCAAGTGACCAATTTGTCTACCAAAAATAATGCACTTTCACTTTTACTTCTTTGGTCATCCACACATTTTTCCTAGTCAACATCAGTATAAGAACCTAGAGAGAAATTATTATCCTTTTTATACCACAAGCCATAATCCAAAGTTCCCTTCAAATATTTGAATATTCTTTTCACTGAGCTTTCTCATGAGATTGCTTAGGATTGGATTGAAATCTACCAACCAACCAAACTGCATGCATGACATCAACCTTGAACCATAGTGAGAGATGTAAAATGTGCATGTAGACTTGTATGACTAATCTGTACATACACCAATTGGCACAAGTACCTAAAAAAAAAATCTATACAAAAATTAAGCATCCAGAACAATTTGTAGCTCATTTTCATTTGAAAATTATTCTTGTGAAACTCCAAATTTCTTGATATAACAAAGTACCATGAATTGAACAACTTTGAACATGTCCACAAGACTATATAGACAAACCATCCTTTCCTGAGGAATGTGAAGCATTCCAAAAATCCTTCAACATCACTTTATTTTCCCAGAGCATAGACAAAAACTTTGTTACTTACATCTTTTAATTCAGAAGGTGTAAAGACTTGAAAATTTGGATATAACACCTTCAAATCTTGATTAACTCATCTTCTAAACCCCAAGACCCAATCTTGCACTATGGAGAGAAGTAGATAAATACCATGATTATACTTTAGAATATATGTTGTGAATTCCTTAGCTAAATTTTGAATCTTATCTTCATATGTGGTACACCAACCTAAAGTGGCACTAATCAGAACATGTGTACCAACCTCCACACATCTTCCACTTGCACTCAAATCTTCAACAAAAGGTTTGTTCTTGCACAGTAGATTTTCACACCAACTATTCTAAACCAATTCTTCTTTCATTCTAAAGTCTTAAGTCTTCAACATCTTATCCTTTTCATGGGGCTAAAATATCTACAAGTGAATTCCATGGTTTGGTATTAGGGTATTGCTCTCCATCTTGTAACTTGGCCATGTACAGGGTCTACTAATATGGTTTTGTATTTAGGAATTTGGGAATGATTGCTTTGGTGCCATTTTATTTGTATGGGTGTCATGGGATGGCTCTAGAAGCCATGCTTATTTGTATGCAAATGGGAGGGGCATGGATTGTCAATGTAGTAGTCAATCAATGGCCATCACAGTCTATTGGCATGTTTTACGGTTTCTCACTAGAAATATGTACAAATTTTATTAAAATTAATAGAAATCTTCCTTACGCATCAAAAAAATATTATGCTAATAATAATTCTTAAAACTAAAGTAAATGAATATCCATTTTGTTTGCTACAAGTTAAAAACATAGAAGCACGAGCAGCAGTAGGTATATTGTGCAAAATATAATGGATATCCTTTCGAAATTCATATTCATTTGTAATGGATATATGTTTGAAACAGATATCCATTTGTAACAGATATCTATTCAAAATAGATATCCATTTGTAACAAATATATGTTCAAAACAAATATCCATTTGTAATGGATATTCATTTTTTAAATGGATATCTATTTACTAAGTTATATAAAAAACAAAAATGGGGTCCCATTTTGAGAATTCCAATTGTCCCCACATTCCTTCTAATGTTGAAATCTCATGTTTTCTATCTATATCAAACAAAATTCATCTTTTGGGAGATTATTTTACACTTCATTAACTTTTACAATTATTTGTGTGTTTTGTGTTTGTTCAATGGGGATCAGTAGTCGCCGTAAGAGAAAAGGAAAGAAAAAACTAACAGAAGATCAAATTTAAGTATATAGAGAAAAAGATAGAGAAATTCGTAGGAAAAGAAGATAAGGTATGACAAATACTCAAGTTGAAGCTTCTTCTGCACCATTAAATGTTAATTAAAGTGGAGATGAAATATAAATTGAAAATAGTGAACATCATATTGAAATTGAAAATGTGAAAATTGAAAATGAAAATGTGAATAACATTGAAAATCAAAATGTTGTTGAAAATGTTATTGAAAATGAAATTGTTATTGAAAATGAAAATGTCGCTGAAAATGAAATTGTTATTAAAAATGTTGAAAGTATTGAAAATATTGAAAATGAAAATGTTTATAACATTGAACTTAAAAATGAAAATGTTGGAATTGTTATTGAAATTGATGATAACATTGAAATTTTTGAAAATGAACCTTATGTAACACCTAATTACATGAGAACCCCTAAATGGTTTGTTTGTAAGCTACCAATATGTTCAATAAATACTTTTCCGATAAGACATTAACCAAACAATGTCAATTTTGTGTGCAATTGCTAATCTTACAAAATGATACCATTATTAAGAAAATTGAAGATTCGTTTCACCAAAAAATTAAAAAAATAGGTATTAAATTGTAAAAAAAAAATTCAATGCTCTAACTTGTATTGGAAAGACTAGTAAGGAAAAAGATAAAATGGTTGCTCTTAGAGTGATCACTACCTCACTAGTAAGCCATCATTTGAGAAAGGATCGTTTAATGAGAAAAACTTGTATTGATTTAAATCTAAATCGTAAAATGATGAATAGAGCACTCTCAAGAAGAGGAAGACTCAATAGTCCTCTTCAAAATGATACATGGGCTTTTAGTGGAAGGCTACCACATGTTGATAAGAAGCTAAATGATAATGTAAAGATGCAAATTGAATAATTTTGGAACTCTCACTCTAGTGTATCATTGAATGTAAAGGATGTTTTAAAGTTATGAATTGGTAATCGAGATCTCACACCACATCCTAAACATTTCTTAGAATGTATCCAAACAATTTTGTCAAGAACATCCAAATTTGAAAATCTCACAAAGGGATTTTGAGTCTTGCAAGCCATTTTATTCAGTACCTATTAATGTTCATAATACATGTTGTAAATACCATGTTGAGTTTTCAATGTATCATGAATTATTATGCCACATTCATTCTACTATGCATTACTCGATACTCTAAATGTGAGAGATGACCCTCCAAGCACACTTGAGTAGCGGATCATTTATTGTATGGGACAGGTATGATATTGTTCATCTTATTTTGATATTGTTTATTTGCTAAGGTTCATTATTTAGGTTGTTTAAAATAATATAGATTTTTTATTCCAAGCATCTTTTCTATTTTGCATTACCATTTCATTATCATTTAGGTTGTTTAGAATAATATGGATTTGTTATTATAAGCAACTTTTCTATTGTCATCATATATATTTTTTATTTTAAGTATATTGTGATGTCCATGACATAATGGACCATGGAGTAGCTACAACAATAGTTAGCTCTGATCCTTTGGAAAAGGTATGCGATGGATTAGTAAATTTGACATTATATTTCCTATTCTATGGTTTATTATTGAAAATTTTCATGATGCTTGTATGTAGTTTAACTGCTACTTGATGGTTGCTATAGGTGCTTGTCGCTCCAGAACGTCAATGTGCTACTATTGTGGAAGAATGTGATGATTATTTTTTTGCGATTATTTTTTATATGACATTCCATAATTTATATTTTTGTATATTAAAATATATACTTCTTACTCTATTAGTTGCATATCTAGATGAGTGAAGAGAGGAGGACTATTGGGCACATTTGGAAGACAAAATAATCAACAGAAACTCCATCCAATTGACCGCGAAGGCAACACGAGATATATTTCCTTCCCCTAATGGGAAATGACTATGTATTAGGGTTGTTTGTTGTATGCCTACGTGGAATTTTGTAAATCCTATATTTGATAGAAATTATTGAATGATGATATCATGTGTATTGTGTATACTTTACAACTTACGTGTATACTTTGTGACTTATGAGTATTCCAATGTATACTTTACGACCTATGTGTTTTCATGTGTATACTTTGTATTCATGTGTGTAGTTCATGAATTAAGTGTATTTGAGTAAATGATTCATGTATTCACAAGGATCAGAATGAACCATAAACCCCTTTGCACCTTACACTACATCTGTTTGACCCTTTTTCCATCAACTAAAAACTTGACACCACGAGAAACACCTTAGAGATATCAAAAACCAAGAGAGGTTATTGTAGAGGGGCCCTATGTGATCTCATAGCCTTGGATGTATTTTTTCTAGGTGACATGGTTTTTGAGTAATATCTCATCAAACATTGTTTCCTTTTAGCACTTTGGACTCTTAAGGGATATCGTCAGTCTAATGTAGCTCAAACTGCTTCAATGTGTTTGGGTGTGAAATAGGACCATGCCTAACATAAAACCACCAATCTGAATAGGTTGGAACTGTCGGTTTGGTTGCATAAGGAGAAGAAAAAAAGTTACACCCTTTGTACCTTTGCATTGCATCCATCTGACCCTTTTTCCATCAATTGAAAACATGACACCACTAGAAAACACCTTAGAGATATTAAAAACTGAGAGAGGTTATTGTAGAGGGTCCCAATATGATCCCATAGCCTTAAATGAAGAGTTTGTAAGCATCATGATTTCCAAATAATATCCCATCAAAGATTGCATCCATTTTGTATGTTGGACTCTTAAGGGATCGAGTTAGTTGAACGTAGATCATAGTGGTTCAACATGTTTGGATGTGAAAGAGGATCATTCCTAGCATGAATATACCCATCCATATGTGTTGGAATAGTCAATTTAGTCATATGAGTTGTAGAATGAAAGTTGCAACACTTTACAACTTTACACTGCTTGCATTTGACAACTTTTTCCTCAATTGAAAACTCATCACCATAGGAAAATGATTTTGAGATAGAAAAAATAAATAAATATTATTGTAGAGGGTCCCAACACGATCCCATAGTCTTAGATGAAGATATTGTAAGTGCCATGGTTTCTGAGTAATAACCTATCAAAGATTGCAACCAATTTGAACTTTGGACTCTTAAGGGATCGAGTTGATTGAATGTAGCTCGAAGTGATTTAGCGTGTTTGGGTGTGAAATAGGACCATTCCTAGCATAAAAATACCCATCCAAACACGTTGGAACAGCCAGTTTGGTTGTACGAGTTGCAAAATGAAAGTTGCACCACTTCGTAACTTTACATTGCTAGCATTTGACAATTTTTTCCTCAACTAAAAACTCATCATGAGAAAATGTCTTCAATATATAAAAAACCAAGATAATTTATTATATTTGGTACCAACGTAATCCTATAGCCTCATACATAGACTTTGTAAGCATCACGATTTTTGAGTAATAGCCTCTATAAGATTGTAGTCATTTTGCACTTTGGACTCTTAAGGGATCAAGTCAATTGAACATAGCTTAGAGTGATTCATTGTGTTTGAGTGAAAAATATGGCCATGCCTAGTGTAAATGTACCCATACGGATATGTTGGAATAGTCATTTTGGTTGTACAAGTTGCAGAATGAAAGTTCCACCACTTTCCAACTTTACACTACTTGCATTTGACAACTTTTTCCTCAACTAAAAAGTCGTCAGCATGATAAAATGCCTCAAGGAGATATCAAAAAATAAGAGAGTTTATTCTAGATGGGCTCTACATGATCTTGTAGCCTTAGACATATCTTTTCCAAGTGACATGGTTTCCGAGTAACAACTTGTTAAATATTGTTGCCTTTTTGCACTTTGGACTCTTAAGGGATTGTGGACACAAAAAAGTATCCCTTTTTGCTTGCCTGATTTGGGAACAATTGATGATGAATTGGACTTAATGAGACCTTGATTTGGTGTTGTGAGGTGCTTTACACATCCACACTAGGTCTTGGACCCTTGCAAATAAAATAAAATGCATCTAACAATGTCTTGTAAAGGTGTTGTAAAGTGTTGTAAAATATTTTCATGCCTTTTTAGACTTAATGAACCTATATTTCCCTTAATTCAACATTATATAATGTATTTAAATGCATCTTCACATGAATCTAGAAGGCTTGTAAACTAAACCTAACTCTAATCTAGTGTTGTAATGTGTCCCACACATACACATTGGATGTTGTGCCTTTCTAGGCTAAGTGAACTTCATTTTAGTGTTGTAAAGTGCATTTAATCACACTTTCACATTGAATTTTGTCTCCCAAGCCCTAATTACTCATTAAATCATCATTGATAGGCCCATCTTGCCCCATATTGTGCATCATGAGGCATAATTTGATCAAATAACTGACTAGAACATTCTAGAAACCTTATTTTCTTATCTCTTGACCTTCCAGCAAGCAAAATGGCCCATGTGGGACCTATTCACCATTAGGGGTGAATTAGTCATATCCAGGTGGTACCCATTCACCCTTCATGGTGAATAAGTCCCATTTGAGCCATTTTTGAGTTTTGAGTGGGAAAAATTAGGTTTTAAGTTTAATTTTTCTCCATGTTAGTCTTGGGGATCAAATTAAAGGGAAAATAAGGTGAATTTCCTATAAATATAAGTCTCTAAACCCTAATTTACATCTCTTAACTCATTTCATAACTCATTCATCATTTATCTTCCACTTCAAGTCAATAAAGCTAGGGTTTCATCACTTCATCATTCAAGATCACTTTTTAGACATTCAAGGGTAGAATCTTCATCTACTGTTGCAGAAATTTAAGATAAATCTTCATGGAAAGGTATTAACTCCATTATTTTAGGCTTCATTACATTCTTTCTTCAATTTTGTTTAATTACCCAAAAAGGGGTTTGACCAAGGCGAACCCCCATGCCCTAACAATCAATATTTTCTCCTTCTCTCCTTGTGTGTTTGTAGATTTAGGTATCTTGAGGACTTGGAAATAATTAAATACCAAGTTGAAAAGTTGTTGAAGACACCTCCTTGTTGAATAAGGAAAAATATCAACAAAAAGTCACTTTCATACCCAAAAATCAAACTTTCAAAGGTAGACACCTATCAGGAATCAAAGTGCAGACTAGAGACTTCAGTTTCCACTTTTGAATTCTCAGAAATTCAAAAGTGAAATGATTCTCCATTGATGGAGAATGAGTCCCACTACCAAGCCTGAAACAAGTTTTCTAAAATTTTGAATACCCATTTGTTTGAAATGGGCTCTAGAATAGTTTCCCAGATTTAGGACTAATTCACCCAGAATGGCGAATGAGTCCCTATAGGCCAAATTTCCAACATTAGTAGAATTTAATAAGTCATTTCTAGTCTCCAGCAAGATATCAGGTGCACACATTCAGTTTCATCCATTTTTGTTATAGTTTACTATTCATTTCTAGGTGGTTTGCATATCACAATGTGTTTTCCAGAACTTTGCATATCTTAAGTTTTGCATTAATAATCAACATCTCTCTTCAATTTTATGCATTTAGGTCAGCTTATTTAGACATATTTCATCCACATCACATCAATCTTGAGTGTAGAAATTTCCCATTTTGGCCCCAATCTTATCTCATTTTAGGTGAAAAACACTAGGACTACAAAGCATTCGAGTTGCCAAAATATTTGTTTACATTTTGCTGAACTCGACCTAATTTTCAAATAATTTCTTTTCTAATTTGGAGTCCTTCATCATCCTAGATTTAGCTTGCATGCATTATATTTTGCATTGTTTTACATTCTATGGTTTCAAAACTTGCATTAGTGCAAAGCTCATTTAGTTTACATTTTTGCATATAATTTCATTGAGAATTTATGAAATTCTACATTTACCTCTTAGGTCTGCATCATAGAGCCTCAAAAGCCTCAAAACCACTTGAAAATTTTTTAAAATTTTGAAAAAGCACTAACTGGGACTCATTCACCATTTTGGGTGAATCAATCCCAGTCAAAATTTTTAACTATCTATTACAGCATCAAAAACCTCATTTATGTGCTTCCTCATCCTCCTAGTACCATATATTATAAGTCTGGAAAGTTTTGGGAACATTATT
>VDFB02000015.1:264847288-264878674 GCA_007258455.2 Sequoia sempervirens
TGCCAAAATAGAATTTCCTTAAACAATTTTGATACATTTTCACTGCAAGTGCAAATCGTCCTTGTGCAAAGTAAACATGTGCTAGATTTACCCACACATCAAGCATCTGAACAAAGATGTTTCCTACAACAACTTCTTGTACATATGTAAAGATTTCCTTTGCAATATCAAATTGACCCCTTTCAACTAGCACAATGGCTGCCCCATTTGCAGCATAAACATTTTCACTGCAAATACAAACTATCGTTGTGCAAAGTAAGCATGTGCTAGATTTACCCACACATCAGGAATTTGAGAAAAGATGTTTCTTGCAGTAGCTTCTTGTACTTGTGTAAAAATTTCCTTTACAATATCAAATTGACCCCTTTCAACTAGCGCAATGGCTGCCCCATTTGTAACATAAAAATTTCTTGGTCTCTATGCCAACACTTAAATGGCCCCTTTTATGACATTAATATCCTCTTGATTTATCATTATACTCCTATTTTCCAAGAGAAAAATCCCCAAGGCCCATTTGAAATGAACAATGAGCATTTGAGTTTCAACTTGGTTTCATTTTAAAAAGGGGACATTACATTGTACAAGATTTGTTTAACAACAGAATAATTTAATCCACCTATTTGGGATTGTAAAATTAAAATAGATGAATTAATCCATTTTCAATTATAGGTTCTTTTAATCTAGAATCTGATAGAAAGATAAAGCATAATGCATTGAAGGACACAAAAAATGTTCTAAAATAAAGACTAAAATAGGTTTCCCATGAAAAAAAAGAAAGAGGAAAAATGAAAAGATAACATAAAGATGATTCCTTTGAGGTTTTTGATAATATCTCATTTAACTATGTCAAACGGATATGGAAGGGACAAAGAATATTTTATTGACTAAAATTTTGAGGTAGCTTATCCATCGTCATTGTATGCATCATCTTCTTTTGGAATCTATTTCTACAATGCACCAAGCGTAGAATTGATTGGGGATGCACTTAAGGTGGATAAAAACTCATAAAATACTTTATGTATGCTTGGAAACATGGAACTTAAAACAAATGATTGGATTGAACCAAAAGAAACAATTAAAGTAGCACGCCAACTTGTCTTGGTTGATGAAGCAAAATGAAAAGTTGATAAAGAACAAAGGATTCAAGTGGAAAGGAGAAAGAAAGAGGAAGAACTTTGGTGGGTGATGCAACAAGAGGAGAAATTTGAATGTTTGAAGGAATAATGGAAGATTAAGTGTAAGGACAAGGATGATGACGATGATGAGGCTAGTTAGTCTGAGAAGAAACAAAAGAAGGAAAAGAAGAAAAAGAAGAAGGATAAAGACCACAAGGCTTATGATTCTTATATGGAGGAACCTAATGTTGCCATGGAAGATGAGGCAAATTATATGAGTGATAAGGCACAAGATGATGCACAAAATTCCCAAGATGTTCTTGCAATTAAAGGTCTAGAAGACTCTAATGATGGCGAGAAAAATTCTCCAGTTTCAAAAAAATTATGAAGGAGACATGCAAACTCTGTTTCTGAAGATAATGAACCATTGCAGAAATAGAGTCTGAGAGAAGATGATCCATATGATGATGATTTCTAGGCTTCCTGAGCTTTAACCAAACCTAACTCCTATTTTCCAAGATAAAAATCCCCAATGCCCATTGGAAATGATTGATGAGCATTTGAGTTTCAATAGACTAAAATAGGTTGCCCATAAAAAACAAGAAAGAGGAAAAAAGAAAAGATAACATACAGATCTCATTTAACTATGTCAAATAGATTTGGAAGGGACAAATCATATTTTATTGACTAAAATTTTGAGGTAGCCTATCCATCGTCATTGTATGCATACCCTTGTTGAGCATAAATATGGCCTACAACTTTTAAGCTCTCACACGTCTCAGGGTGGACCTCCAGAACCTTTTCAAAATTTGAGAGAGAACTCTTAAGATCTCCCAGCTTCAATTGAACCTTTCCACAAAATGCACAAAACTATTCACTAATTATGAGAATCCTACAATTAAAAAATGCACAAAACTAACCAGAGACATTTTTCCCCATTTCAAACAACAAAATTGCCAAAAAAATGCATTTAAAACCTACAAAAAAATGCAAATAAAATCATGCTGATTTTCGCACCAAAAAAACCATGAGAGCATAACTTGTTGCTTACTATTATGCTTTGATAGATTTTTTTCCAAGCATCCATAGCTTGTTTGAAATCACCTGTTTTAGGATTATAGCCATAGCAGCAAGGTAGTGATTTGTTTGATAAAATTCTTTAGTAGACATGTATGAAAAATGTGGTAGTATAGACAAGGCAATGAACTTTGGAAAAAATGCCTCAAAGAAATGTGGTCTCATGGTGATGGAATGCCATGATGAATTCCATGACAAGCTAATTGTTATGGATTGTCATGGCATTCCATCACCATGAGACCACATTTCTTTGAGGCATTTTTTCAACCAGTTCATTGTCATGTCTATGCTATCGCTTACTATTATGCTTTGATATATTTTTTCCAAGCATCCATAGCTTGTTTGAAAGCACTTTTTTTAGGTTTATAGCCATAGCACCAAGGCAGTGAACTGTTTGATAAAATTCTCTAGTAGAAAATATGTATGAAAAATGTGGTAGCATAGACAAGGCAATGAACTATTTGAAAAAATGCCTCAAATAAATATGGTCTCATGGAATGCCATGACAAGAAAATGCAATTGGCAGCTGCTCCTAGTTATTACTTATGCAATGTGAAGTAATTGCATAACTACTTAGGTTGACTATGTAAAAACTATCTTGTAATTGAAATTTTGTCATCTATCAACATCTAGTTAGTAGTTATGCAATGTGAAGTAATTATTTGAGTTTGAAAGATGCGCAATGCAATGTAATCAACAATGTAGATGGATATGAACAAATAATTGATACCAATTCATAATATACCCCTATATTCCAACCTAAAATACATAAAAAATTCAATCATACATAGTATTATCAACAAATAATTGAGACCAGAATTCGAGCACTAGATTAAATATTCTTGTCCATTGATTGCTTCAAATAGATATTACAATATAACATAAGTCTCCTCATATATGTTTTTATAAGTTCCTATGATGATGATATCAAAATTTGGTCTTGGTTTCTCTTTTATAAGAGAAGCAACAAGCTTCAGACCATTACAAAATATGGAATCTTTTCAAAATTCATGCCTCTTCTTATAAACTAGACTAAATATTAGTTTTTCTTAAAACATAAATCAAAGAAAGTAGATAACTAATGAAGTCTGCAACACTCATGACACCATAGTCCATTAATCTCTATAAGGCACTCGTGATCACTGAAGATTTGTTCAAGGTCATTCCTCCATATTAGTGTATCTGAATGTACGATTCTTCCACTGTGACAGCCCCAAGGCCTACTATTCGAGGGGAGGACCCTTATACCTATGCTCCCACTCATACACTGTATAATCATGTGGCCATTTGTATTCTTTAATTTTCAATATATTTGCAAGGTGAATCTTCCATCAACTGTCTAGTAATGCCCTGCCATCCATGATAAACTTAGAATTTCTAGCATCCAATGCTATTACTCCATCCATGATTAAGTCAAACCTGTCAAGATTCAACTCACCATCCTTTTGTATGTGAGTGATGCACTATGGAACAATCTGGCCAAATTTACTCTTCCATTCATTGAGGTCATTCAGGTGGTCATCCTCTTTCAATAGTTTTGGCACAAACCACTAATTCAGAGAATGAAATGAATCTATTCTTGTTTTGATCTTTTGGTCCTCTCCTAGCATATATTGGAATTCATCTATAACTATTTTTGCCATCTTCTCTATAGGTTTTAATGATGCAAGAGCCTCAGTACCCCTCTGTAAGATTCTACACAAGGTTACCAATGTGTGATGTATGGGTTGGCAGTTCTTAAAAATGGGATCCAGTATGGGTAGATGTGTTTTCATCTGATCAATTGTTTGTGTCAGTGAGTTTTAGCAATCATACACACTTTTCAACTTATCCACAATTAGCTTTATCCCATGCTTGAGGACCTTCTGTAAAACATTTCAGATTTTCTTATTCACTCCTTCCTTACCCTCATTGTTGGCTTTCTTTAAATCTTCAATCTCCTATCCAATAATGCTCACTTGTTCAGTAGAAGCACTTTCTATATCAACTGGTGGAGCAAGAGGATGCTAGTATAACATTATTTCCTTGTTCTATGAGGTGCTTGCTACTTTTAATTTTTCCTTCAATTTCACATTTTCCATGAACAATTTATTGACTTCATTTAAAAAAAATCTTCCTTTTCATACTCTCCCAATCTAGCTTTCATCTCCTTAACTGCAGCTCGGTTGAACATAGTTGAATGCATTGTCATGGTTGCAACTTCTAGAGGAGATGTATCCTTTAATGTTTTCACCATAGATGTCCCTTTCATTTCCTACACTACATCTAGTAACCTTGGTTTTTTGTACTCTTTTGTTTGGCCTAGAATTCCAAGGCTCCAATCTTAGGGTTATACCCTATGCCACTTATCCCTTCATCTAAGTCAAACTCAACAATATGCATTGGGTCCTCTTCTGTTCTAACTTGATCAAGTAAAAACATTTTCTTTAATTCCATACTAGGGACAATAAGTATATTACTTTTCAAAATCATCTCTCTACCTCTTGTGGGTTGAAATAAATATTATCAATCCTTAATTCATTAAAAATTTGGGCTACTATTTGGTCATGTCGGGACTCCTTAGCTCCCACCTTATTTATTTCAACCCTCACTTCAAAATTTCTCATTTTCATCTTAATCCAAAAGTATTTAAATTTAGGGGTTTTGATAAATTCATCATCTTCCAAGAACTTGTGAGTTGTAACTACCCTATCATCATCATGCATTTCTCTTTCTCCTTGTACCTCAATATCGGCTATGGGCTTCAATTTCAAGCATAGGTTGGTCCACTTCAACATCATCCTTGAAATTTCTTTATACATTAATTGCTTCTTCTGTATCTCCAACCTCCTCACTTATTTCATAGGAAACAAGTGGCTCTATCTCTTGTGTCTTTTTCTTTTAGAAGTTGGTTGTTCAAGAGGTGATCCTAGAGAAGCATGACATACTAAAATAGTATTCGGAGTTGGTTCTGTAATTAGAATACTACTCAGCCTTTTGGGACACAATTTGGCAAGTCTCCCCATATCTGTTGCATTCTTATATAATTCATGAAACCTACTAATTATCATATCAATCCTCTTGATGGGATTTGCTACCTCTATGAAATAACCCAAGTAATCGATGTGCTTCATCTTTCTTTCTTCCTCAAACCTTTTCATAAGTTCCTATTTTCTCCTCCTACCAAATACCTATTGAGGAGTGAAAAAATTTCTAATTACATCTTCATATTCAATCTAGTGAGTAATCGTAGCCTTGGTAAGGATGGTGCATCTTAAAAAATTCATGTGACCTTTAGGGTCAAAAGCTCTTTCCTTTCTAGACTGTAAATAGTACCTTGATTTTAGATAATTTTGCAACTCTTCAAGTGTATCATATCCCACTGATAGTTCCCAACATATTGTCAAATTGGGTAGAAATGTACCCTTCCTTTGTTTACTCATGGCATCCTTTTCCATCCATAGAATCTGCCACATGAACTCTAAAAAGGCTAATCGAAGGGGGACAAACTTTAGTAGTATATGTGGGGCCTATGGGCATCCATAAATCCTAATTATTGTGGTATCTAGTAGAAAAACCAATAACTAAAGTTATGAGTATTTCCTTGGTCAAGTTTCAAAGCTAAAGATCTAAAAAATTGTAGCACAAGTGTGTGTATTCTTGGTGGTTGGTGGCTAAGAACTCCTATAATTTTGTACACAAACTCATCATGAAATATCACATAATTTGAATTCTTACATCTGTTGTCCCATATATAACACCATGGTTGCACTAGCAACAAACTCCCATGCTTGTCATTCTGACCCAAACACATACTTTTGCTCCATCTATCTTTATTCTGGTATAATATCAGGTGGCACAACAAAGAATATTGTCTTAATGTTATGGGGGTTCTATTTTCCGTAACTTGTAGAAATGCTTCATGTAATGCTTTCTCAAGATATGAGGCAAAATCATATTCAATATTCATCTCAAGGTTTTGGATCCTCATAGACATCATCATTAAATTAACTGGCATTCGCTCTTCTACATCTATCCCAAGTACTTGATAGAGAGAAAAGTAGGTTTTCTTGAAATAGAATTGGAAATATGAGACTTGAAATGGTTTAGTAGTAGAAGGGGATATAGGAATCACCCTACTTTTTGCACCCCTTTTCATGTAATGGGGACTTCATCACTTCTATGGGTTTTCCTCAATCTAGTATAATCTTCTTTACTTCTTTGCAAATCAATTTTAGTCAAGGCTTGTTTGCTTAGGTCAAAACATTCAAAGATGGCCACTTTAGTCAACACAACTAATGATGAACCATTTGGAAATCTCACAAACCTAGTAGCAGGATGATAACTCTAAGCCAATACTTTGATGAACTCTACATCTATAAAAACATTTGGGACAATGAACTTGGCCAAATCTAATGCCCATGGATTTGACACTGGAATCTTTCCATCCCTTTTGTCATAAAAGTACCAGAATAGTTCCCACCCGGAGATAGGGATAAGGGCATCTCTTCAACCCTAAGCAACATCACTAAAAACATTCTCAAATCCTCTCTCAATTGATTCAAGAAGTATGTCCATGATAGCCTGGTGTAAGGGTCCCTCTTTTTAACCTTAGATTCTTCATTTTTAGTTTGAGGTTCTTTTTTCTTGGGTGGCATGATGTCCTTTTTAGTTTTAGGTTTTGTCTTCTTGGGCAACATGATGTTTAACTATCTTACTTCTCCTAGTGTATCTAAAATGAAGAATTCAAAACAATCTTCTACTTGTAAAACTTAATTCACAGTTTAACTATCTTACTTCTCCTATACTTCTAAAATGCAGAATTCCAAACAATATTGTACTCAAAACTTAATTCACAAGAGTTGTGCGCACTTACCCAGGTTACGATGGTTGCACAACTTAACCTCCTTGAAATCCCAACTCCTTGCACAATAATTTTTGCAAATGAGTGCAAAGAGAATGTAAAATTCTTGGTTTAATGGCTTCTGAGCTCAATCATGTCAACATTAATATCAGCCTTATGCCAAATATTTTTCAATTAGTTCGAGTTTGAACTTGCACCATTGATTTTACAAGATCAAACGGTTGATGTGATTCATACATTTAATACCGCTTTATAGCCACCACATTCTATAACTGCCACGGGATAGAGGGGTATAAACCACTATACCACATGCTTCTTTGTATTTCACCATGGGGTAGGAGTATACTTACCTCTATAGCGCAAGCTTGACTTGTTTAACCTGTGTTACTACGGTTTAAATTAATGGTTCCTTGCCTATATACCACAAGCTTGACTTGTTTAACCCATGATATTGTGGTTTACATTAATGGTTACCACCATATCGCATGCTTCATCACATCCTTCCATGGTATAGCGATTCATACCACCCTACAACATTCCTTTATGATCTTCCTCACGGGATGGAGGGTTATTCCCTACTATACCACACCCTTCATTTTTCCTTCTCATGATATGATAGTTTATGATGTATTTAAATTCTCTCATACCACCCAACCGCGTCCTCATCATAATACTTCCACGGTATGGTAGTAAACATCTTCATGTTGTCTATTACACACCGCCAACCCACCAAGGGTTCATATTACTATTGCGGGATCACGGTAAGAGACTGTTAAGGGATTTGGAATGTTTTTAGTTGGACATGTTTTTGCTTAAGTATATATATGATGAATTTTTGATATGTTCAGTAAAAGATAAAAAATAATATAAGGGTTGAGACTTAGATCATGGAGATCAAGGTTAATTGTGATGATGGAACTAGGCAAAATTTTAAGGTTACAACACACCTCATGATGAACTAGACTATGTTTTTCCTTCAGCTTGCTTGTGTTATGCTTTTATGAGCTCTTCTCATGTGAATATATCCATAAGGAAAATTTTCTGATACCTATAATTGTAAACATCTTCTTGGTTTTTGCCTACAAATTCTTTTTAATTTGTAAACTGAATTCTATTTTAAGTTTACATTTGTAGTTATCAGCTAGTGCAGGAGCACCCTTAGGACCTGATGCCTACATGAGGAAACGCTTGATATTTTGTCTTTTTTTGTGTTGTTTCATGTTAATAAGTTCATTTATTACCATTTGGGATCATTTTGACCCATTTTGGAATGTTATAGGTCCATTGGTCAAAAGTTGTAAACATTTGCAAAAAAGATGTAAAAGTTGTCATTGTGAAAGTTGTCAAAGTGCATTAAAGTTACAAATTTGTTTAGGAAGTTAGTTGTGGGTGGTTGGTAGTTGGAAAATACTTTGGAAAGCATAAATACATGTTTTAAACATGAATCCTAAGGTTGGGATGAGATTGGAATGAAGAAATTTTAATTTTGCACTCTAAAAATTATATTTTTCTTACAAATTTGACTGTTCTTTTCATTTGTGTGGACTATAATTTGAATTTAATGACCTAAAATTGATTTTAGATGATAGAGGATTTAATAACCTTCCAAATTCAATTGGTTTGGTATATTTTTATCCACGTTTGAATAATTTACAAGCATTTTGGTAAAAACTGCCTAAAAGTCTGCCTAGGGTTTACAGTCACATAGAAAACATCATAACTTTTGTTTTATCCATTGGAAAAGGCTGAATATTGGTAGGAAATTATGTCTTGGTATCTTCTACCACCCTACAATATTTTGGATCATTATTTTTACATGAGAAAAATATCTCTTCACCAATCCGCTTTCACAATCCCTGAGACAGTCCAAACAAAACCCTCTTAGAAGTGATTGTTTGACAAAGTTTTCATTGCAACTCATGGAAAATGATTTGGATTTTATTTTTTACATGTCTCTAGGGTTTTTTTAATGTAGGTTCATATTAGGGGGCAAATTTCATTCATGGTTTGTTACTTGTATTGTAGGGGCATGTCATATTGCTATGCTTGTTTGAGTAAAGGTTCAGCCATGGTTGCTTTCATTCATGGAAAAGTGGGCCTAGGTTAGGAGATGCATTGAGAAAAAGTTGTTTGAGACCATATGAGATGTGTTTGAAGTATTGGAACAAGAGTAGAGACCCCTTGAAGCCAAGAACTCAGTTGTGTCATGCCTAATTATCCAAGTAGGCCTAGTAAGAAGGAGGACAATCAATTTTTGAACCCTTTTGTACAAAGAAACCCTACCTCATTTCTAGATATGTGTAATAATGGCCAAAAGGGCATCCTAAATGGGTCTCCTTTTTTGTAGATCAAGTCTGTTCCAAAAGATATGACCAAAAATTCTTTTTTGAAAGGCTATGAGGAAGAATGGTGGCTTGTGAAGGAAATCCCATTGATTGATGACTAAGGGTTCTTGTGAGTGGTTTTTTGAGTTTTTCAGATAATTGTACACCCCTGCTCTACATCATCAATACATTGGAAAGTCAACATTTATCAACTTATGAACTCAATAAAGTTTCACTGATTCAAGTTGTTGATTTATACATTATTGTTTATTCGGACTTCAGGAAATGAAGACAAGGACTATAAGGCACAAATTAGATGATAGTGATCATAATGTTCAAATTCTAGAGATAAAATATGAGTGTGCACATACTGAAAAAGTGGCCAAGAATAATGAATCTTTTGAGTCTTGGTTTGAAAAGACAAGTTGTAAATCCACTAAGTAGTATATTTTTTGTTTAATACGGTTTACTCAAATTTTATAGGCAAGAGCTTTATGTATATAAGACATAATATTATTTTTTTTTGTTTTATAGGCAACAAAAAGAGTGCAAAGAAAATGTGGAGAAAAAACAAAAGGAAAAAAATATATAGTGTTGCTATCTCGTAGAAGCCAACGCTTTTGTGATTCAACAAATGCTATTGGTGAAAATGATAGTTGTGATGATGTGCAGCCTGGTATAGCACATGGTGATGTGCAACCTAATATAGCACATGGTGATGTGTATCCTGATATAGCACATGGTGATGTGCAGCCTAATATAGTACATGGTGATGTGCAACGTTGTGATGATCTCTTAGGACTAAGTCTAAGAGAGATCATTGAAAAACATTAGGGAAAATGAACAAAAGGTTCATAGATACTTTTTTCAACATTAAAGGATGCATTTAATAATGTGGAATCCACAAAAACCGGTATTGATCTACCTACTCATGCCACACCTTATGTGGCCAATGAGCATGAAGTTCTAGTTAATGAAAGTCATGAAGAGATATCGTTGGCATTTGTTGTGCTTTAGAGTGCACCTATTGCATCTAGAACTTTTGATGGCACTAATAGATCAGCCATAAATATTGGTAGTGGTAATTTAATAGAAGATGTGGATGCTTTTGTCAAAAGACAAATATTGAGTCAATATTTGTATAGATCTATTGAGAGGAATGCAAAAGAAAGAAAATTAGAAGGAAAATGTGGATGCTTTTGTCAAAAGACAAATATTGAGTCAAGATTTATACAGATCTATTGAGAGGAATGCAAAAGAAAGAAAATTAGAAGGCAAGAAGCCATACTTGTTTGAGGTATCGAGAGATGGTGAGCCCATTGGGCCAAATGCTGCAAAGTGGGACACCGAGTTGGGTATAAGATGTAAGGCCCATTTGGATATTTTCAAATCAAATTTTGCAGAGCAAGATCCACAAGCTGTGGAAAATGTTATACAAAAAATGGAAAATTCTTTTGAGACTACTAGTGGAAAAATCTCTAGAAAATATTGCAAGCAAAGGATGAGAGTTTCAATTAACAATTATAGATACTTGTGCAAAAAATAAATCATGTTGGAAAAAGAGAGGTTTGACTCTAGTCTATCTCTTAAAGAGTGGAAGGCACTGAGAGAAAGTATGCATCGCAAAGAATATTTGGTAAAGTGTAATAGAGGCAAGAGAGCAAGAGATAACGTGAGGGCTAGATATACATTTGGACGAGGTGGGTTGCACATCAAAATGGAAAAATTTACAGTAAGTGTATGGCTTTTTGGTTCAATTTACATTATGTTATTTATTTCAATATTTTATTTAACTAATTGTAGGTTGAAATTGACATTGTATTTTAGGTGGAAAACAGTAATAGAGAAGCACGTGCAAAAAATATTATCAATTATATGGCAGCACTAGATGCTAGTAAATCTAAGAGTATGATGAAGTTGAAATCTAGTTCATCAACAGAGATTTCACAACCATCTATTCAATGCCCAATAGGAGCCTCTGTAGATCATGTCAACTCATATGAACAAGGGTACCAAAAGATAATGAATTGCATATTAGGTCTCAGTCACCAAGTTTCGCAGTTGTTTGAAACAGTTAACCCTATGGTTTCTACATGGAATGAGCATATTCAAATGAGGTAAGAGGCTCTATTGATCTCATTTCTTCTTATTTGGAAGTTATATACAAATTCCTATTAATATGTAGATTATTTAAATCTGGCTATAGGAGAATCCAACCCAGTTTCTTTATTGTTGAAGTGATCTAGAAAATGCTCTTTTGGACAAATTTATAGCTTGCATTCTTTACTTGACTATTGAATGCTCTGTATATTCTTTTGCATGATGGTTAAACCACATGTAGAGCAATTTTTTCAAAGAAAAAGGAAAACAAAAACGCCAGTAGGGTGTCAACAAAGTTGTTGATATTAATGGTGATGAAGTGGAAAAGAATGCGCAACACAGTAGTCTTAGTTGTCTTGAAGTTGAGGTAAATTAATATAATATTTTTCATTTATTTGTCCCAATGTTTAGTCATTATTCATGCTTAAAATGATCTTTTTGAAAAAAAATTATAGCTTTTGCATTCTTTACTTGACTTATATTAATTTTTGCATGATGATTAAACCACATGATACATACCAATTATATGAAAGGACAAAAAGAAAAAGGCCATGTCAATAGAACTATCTGTAAAGTTGTACAACTTAATATCTACAATGACATTGATAGTGGTTATGATGATGAAATTGATGACCATGCACATGATATTCATAGTGGTAGTCATGCTGAACTTGAGGTGAGTGCTATGAAACCACATGCAAGTAAGTACTATTCAAGTGAGTAATAGTTGTTTTATTATGTAAATAATGGTAATCATTACCTATTTGGTAGAAGTCAAACATTAGAATAGTAGTGAAGTGTAATTAGATAGTATATATAGATTATGGGATTAAGGGAGAATATATAATTTACATATGGAAGCTTAGAGCTTAGTTGTAATAGAGTGTGTTATAAAAGCACATACAAAAACTGATTTATTCCAAGACATAAGACATTACATACAGCTGTCAAAAATAATATACTGTGTGTTTTATATCTCAATATAATGTGTATTTTTTTTTTGTTTTTGAAGATATTTATTGATAAACTCCAAGAAGGGGATACAGTTGAGGTGTTCGATCTACATAATGGTGATGATGCAGGCATTGGGTGGATTCACTCACTATCTATTGTGCATGGAGTCAAATTGAAAGGAACAGGAGATGAAAATGTATGTATTTCACATGTCTCAAGTAACATACCCCTTCCTCATCCAAAAAAAAAGATGGAGCTCTCCATCTAAAAGAGAAAGAAGGGACCTTCATATGGTGGCCACTAAAATATTTGAAAAAAATCACAGAGAGTTAACCATAAGTGCAGAAGAGAAAAAGAAGGGTTAGTAGCAACAAAATGTGGAGAGTTATGTTGCAGACAAAGAATGTATTGATCCTCAATAAGTTGAACCCAAACAAAAACCAAAAAATTTGATTTGGGTGTACATTTTGTGAGTAGAACAAAGAATGTTCTATCTTATTACACCTGTAATGTAAAACCCCTTGATTATGTTGTTCTCTTTCTGTTTGGGTTTCGCTCATTCAAACTAGTGCATTATAGAAGAGGGGATATGTTGTTGTGTAAGCAATAGATGTAGAGAATAGGGGTGTAGAAAAATAAGTAAATACAGAGCAAATAAAAAGGTGTAGAGAAGAGGAAAAGTTGTAGAGAGTGCAACATACATGTATGTGCAGTTGCAAATAACTTGCAACATAAAATTTCCATTAAATTTATAATATCTTGCATAACAATAAAAAGGCATTATAACCCATTTTTCTCAGTCACAACACTGAGAAACACACTTTGTAATAGTACACTTTTCAAAGAAGAGACACATTTTTGTCTCATATATGTTGTAAGAACACGTTTTCTCAATAAAATTTTAGTATTTTGGCTTCTTAATAGTCATTTCATTATGTGAAAATGAATGATTGTTTATATTTTTTGTGTTTTTATATGCTTAAACCTCAATTAAATTATGTCTCATTTCTAGCACTTATAGGCAGAAATCAGTGCACAAAAACAATTAAATAAACTACCAATTAACTAAATATACTACCAACTGAAAAAAATAAGTTTTAATAAATATGACTAAATATAATGATTATGCAACTAATAAACAATGTATCAATATACCTATCAGTTGACAGAAATCAACAAGCAAAAACAATTAAATAAACTACCAAATTGATCAAAATGATGATTAAAATTCATGACTAAATACACTACCAATGGATGGATATCAGTGAATAAAAATGACTAAATATGTGACCAGTTAACATCAATCAATGACTAAATTAACGAGAAAATATACCAGTGAATAAAAAATGACTGAATAAGTGACCAGTTTAAAACATTCAATGACTAAATTACACACTGCCAAATCAATCAAATTAACAACTACATCAACAACCAAATCGATCAATTAGATGACTAAATTAACAAGCAAGTTGATCACTCAGACAACTAAACCAACAACCAAATAGATCAATCAGGCAACTAAATTAACGACCAAAATCGATCATCCAAATGACTAAAAATGGTTTACTCATCAATTTGGTCACGTTATAAATGACTGGTAACAAACTACTACTGGTCACGCAAGCATATTCAGTCATTTATAAGCAATTTTTAGTAGTTTTTTCAGTAGTTTATTGTTGTTTCTATACTAGTGCTTCCCACTTTGAATTTCATAAGATTCTCAGAATAGCTTAGCAACCCTTTTATATAATTCTTCAAATGACTCATGATTCAGGTACTAGAAAGAGACTCAAAAGTGGTAGACACAATGACACATCTTTCAATATCCGATTCGACTAACTCTTTTTTAGATGGTGTGTGCACAACTAATGGTTTTAATTCATTTTGCGAGTTTTCTTATTGTGAACTGCTTCCCTTATCCTTAGATTAACAAATCTTTCTTTATTGTCCCTAATACAATTGATACATTTATATGATTTATAATAGAGCAAACGAAGGTTAATTACATGAGCGAGGTCGACGGTCGTGCATAATTTTACCTTAGCACACTAGTCCTAACTTAATTCACTAGACTAATAGGCATTTAAGACTTCTCCCCAAAAATGATGCCAAAATGTTTAGATAGAACAGTGGATCAAAGTTGGGGAAAATTATCCTTATGAAATAGACTTAACACAATTGAATCAATTTCAAGAACTTGTATTGATGTCCTTAGTTTGTTCCTAAATGTTAATTTGGGGATCATAAGCTCATGAAATGTGTTGTGGCTATATACTGAAGGGATAAAAATAGTGAACTAAGTGGGGATGAATGCGGCTAATTCACACAACAAACTTCTAATCAAAAATCTGGTTTAATCTTTTTATTTCTATTTTGTGCCAAGAACTGTGCTAGGAAGTGTAGTAACAAAAAATATAATAGAAAGTGCAATGACATAAATAAATAAAATCTATAAATTATGCAAGTTAACAATGATAAATTATGTATAAAATTTTAATATGGTGTTTGCAGAGCAAAGGAAGCAAAAAATAGAAAAGGCTTGGAATGGCCACGAAAGGTGGTTGGACAGTACTGCGATGATCCATGACAACCAGGAAAGCAAGGAAGAGAGCAAGATTAAGATCGATCTAATTGATGAGGTGAAGGATGATGTAGCAATGTTGAGGGATATGGCAATCATTTATGGGGTGATTGGCTTGTGTTATGACCAAAAAATGATCAATTCATGAGTGGTGGAAAACTGGACAAAGGCAGCTATTGTTAAATTCTTACCAAAAGGATTTTTCATGACCATATTTCATATTGAAGTTGGATGGGAGGAGGTCGCACAGGGAAAAATTTGGAAACTACATGGTTGGCCAATTTACATGCAAATGTGGAAACCTAACTTTGATCCAATTAAGATCGATCCCTATGAGAAACCTATTTGGATTCAAATTTATAATCTCCCTCTAGAATTCTAGGAGGAAAAGTGCATTGAGAATATCAAAAGGACACTGGGAACTCTCATGGACATAGATAATAACATGATAGAATCCGATTCTTATCTATATGTGAGATTGTAGCTTGCGGGAGTTTCAAAAATCCTGAAGGAACTACACTTGGCAGATGGTGATCGATTGAGGGTGGTGCTGGTGGAAGTGGAGGAAGATAGCCTTTTTCCTTCGATGTGGAAGCCAGAAGCATATGGAAAATGTTTGCAGTAGAACTCCAAAAGTGAGAATGGTCTGGAGGCTGAAGCCAAATAAGACAAAAATTCTTGCCTTGATCGCTATCGGGGAAACTTCAGTGGAGCACATGGAAAATCCATGATCAGATAATCAACATCAAGCCCTCCCACCAAGGCCAATGAAGTGGTCTCCCATTCATCAAATGGCCTAGGATTAAGTTCCTCGAGTATGACAAAGGTGACAGAATGTCGTACTTTTTCCTCAATCCCATTGGAGGTAGACACGATCGCTAGGATATATTCCATGGTAAATTCCTTGGTGGAGAAGGATGAGGTGAAGGCCCTAGAAGACATGTCTAGGGAAGGCATGGTCTACTCTAACTTGGAGGAAGAGTTGCTAGAGGAGGATGAATTGGATATTTTGGATCCACGACACTTGAAATTAGACTCACTTTGTGGAGGCCTAGAGAAAAGAAGGGGAAAGGCAAGAAGATGCTTAAGAAAAAAAGAGAGGAGGAGGCAGAAGAGAAGGGCCTAGTGAACATTAAAAACTTTCTGATTTCCAAGGGAGCCAAGGTCTCCCTTGGGGGCCAATGAATTGCCTCACTTGGAATGTTAGGGGTTTAAATTCCCCTGACAAATGTCACTTAGTCAAGAACCATTTAGAAAAAATATCTACGGACTTAATTCTTCTTCAAGAAACAAAATTTTGTGCATTGGAAGGAAGTAAATTCATAAAATTTTGTAGGAAGTGGGGCGACCTCTTCAGTGTTGTTGATGGGGTACCAGGGGGTCTGGGGAATTTATGGATCCCCGAGGTTGTGGATTGCAAGCTGGTGGAAGTAAGCTCTTGTTGGATGCTCTGTGAAGTGAGAAACAAGCAAATAAATGTGTCCTTTCTAGTCTTCAACATATATGATCCGCTAAAGACACAAGATAAATTAAAGGTTTGGAATGGTATCAAGGAAAAGGTAAGTGATGTAAATGGAAAAATGATTGTCTTGGGTGGTGATTTCAATGCCATCCTAGACACAAAAGACAAAAGTGGAGGTGTCAACAAAGAGACAAAAGCTATGAGGGATTTCAGAGATTTTTTCTATTCAATGGGCATCAGTGACTACATTCCAAAAGTTGGAATGTACACATGGAAAAATCAAAGAGTGGGATTCACAAATATTTCAGAGCGGTTGGATAGATTTCTAATTAGCGAAGGTTGGTTCAATCATGACTATTGATTTGAAGCTCACATCCTTCATGTGTCTATGTTAGATCGTTAGCTTATGCTATTAGATCTAAATCTAAGTAAGAAACCTGTCAAGGGCTATTTTAAGTTTGAATCAATGTGGTGGAGAAGTCTAGATTTGATAAAAAAATTAGAAAAGTGGTGGACTGAGGATGCTAGAATTATTGGCACAGTGAGCTTTTGATTTTCAAAATGATTGGCATATTTGAAAAACAAACTAGGGTGGTGGAACAAGACAGTATTTGGTGACATCTTCAAAGAAAAGAAACAAGTGGAGAGAGATCTAGAAGCCCTCAAAGAATGTCATCTCCAATGGAATGACGAAGAAAAAATATCATACTAAAAAGATCTATAAGCGAAACACGTTGAACTTCTTTCAAGAGAAGAAATCTATCGGCACGATAAGGCAAGGGAGACTTGGCTCCATGAGAGGGATGCCAACATAAAATTCTTCCACAACTTGGTTAGAGTTAGAATATGTAGGAACACCATTGAAAAAATCACTCGAAGTGATGGGTCAATTTCCCTTGGTAGAGAAGACATCAAAAATGAGGTTGTTGCCTTCTTCTGAGGGCTTCTTGGTGGTGGTGGGTCGGTCTGTGGGAATGATACAACATAGATTCTTGCGTGCATTCCAAATTGTGTGGGGGAAGTTAAAAATGAAATGCTATGTGCACCATTTACCTTGGAAGAGGTGAAGGCAGGTGTGTTCAGACTCCACCTCGACAAGGCACCAAGGTTAGATGGCTTCATTGCAAAATTCTTCTAGAATTGTTGGCAATCCATTACTGGAGACATTCACATGTTGGTGGAGGAATTCAAATGGAAATAGAAATTCTTCAAAGACATCAATAACATGACCATTTCCCTTATCCCTAAGAAAGCGGATTGTCAGTCATTCATGGATTATAGACCAATAGCATTATGCAATACAATTTACAAAGTATTGGTGAAAGTTTTGGAAAATAGGCTAAAGAAGATAATGGGATTGGCCATTTTAGAGGAACAAAACATATTTACTCTGGGTAGAGAAATAACAAATAGCATTATGACTTCGATTGAGACCATCCATTCCATCACCTCTGAGAGAATAAAGAGCATGGTGGTCAAGCTGGATGTCAGCAAGGCGTACGATAGGGTTCATTGGGACTTCTTGTTAGAAGTTATGTCTAGGTTTGGTTTCTCTAATCACTAGCTCAGAATTATTAAATTTTGTATTTCCTCTCCTATATATTCAATTGTGGTAAATGGTTCAGCATGTGGATTTTTCAATGCCACTAATGGTCTCTAATAGGGAGACCCTCTATCGACATTTTTGTTTGTGATTATGGTTGAGGCCATGAGCAGTCATTTTAAACAATTAAGAGATAACAAAATCTAGAAGGGAATAAAGGTAGTGAAAGATCTTGAACCAATCACATACTCGCAGTTTGCATATGATACGATGCTCTTTGGAGAGGCAACAATTAAGAAGCAGAGATAATAAAAAATGCACTCACAACATATATTGAAGCATTAGGGTAGATCATAAACAAAGACAAATTAGAGATATTATTTTTCAACACAAAAGTTTCAATGAAATGAAAGATTGCAAGCATTCTTGGTTTTGCAATTAGCGATCTTCCTTCGAAACACTTGGTGGCATCTCTTTTATAGGGTGCATGCAGGATGCGCCATTGGGCGGAGACAATTTCCAAATGCAGATCCAAGGCCGAGGCTTGGAAAGGTAAGTGGCTCTCTCTAGTTGGGTGTATTCTTATAATTAAATCTATTCTTGCTGCAGTGCCAATATATGTCATGTCTTGTTTTGGAATGATGCACAAAACCATAAGTGATGTAGAAGGTTTCATGAAGAGGTTGTATGGGAGGTTACAAAGGATAGAAAGTGTATTCCCTTGCTCAGTTTGGATACAACTTGCCAAAGAAAAAAGAATGGGGGTAAGACTTAAGGAAAATGGAACTCCAGAACTGAGCTTTAGGCACAAAGCTTATTTGGAAGCTATACCATCAGCTTGATAGACAGTGGTGCAGATTGATGAGGAAGAAATACTTAGACAACGACAAACCAGAGCGCATATTCACAATGATAATTCCTATGGGGGATCACCTATGGGGAGATTCTTGTGGAACTACAGGTAAATCATAACTAATCATTATTTCATGGAGGATTGAGAATGGATTTGTGTCCTAATTTTGGAAGGATTCCTAGAATGGCTTTCAGGCTCTCTCTAAAATCCTCCTAGACAAAGAATGGATGAATAAAGTCATAGAGGAAAAAGGAAGCAAGTGAATCAGTATGCAGGAGAAACTGAAGTAAGTTGGTTTTTAGTATGTGATTGGATTCAGGAAGAAGATTATGGAATCCCATATGAAGATAAGGAAACTTTAATAAAACTTCTCTCTCCTCAAAAAGTACAGATCACTGGAGAAGAAGACAAGGTTATTTGGATAGGGGAAAAATCTAGAATGTACTCTATACGACTAGGATACCAACTTTTGTGTACCCACCAGAATGATCTGGAGTGGCTTGTTGGTATGTGCTGGAACAAGGGCCTCTTACTAAAGGCTGGATTCTTTTTATGGATTGCATTGCATAATTGTATCCTCATGGATGATAGGCTAGAAAAAATTGGCATACTTGGCCCCAATAGATGTTCGATGTGCAACAACCATGATGAAACTACCAATCATTTGCTTCTTTCATGTGAATATGTAGCTAAGTGTTGGGACAAAATCCTGGCTACTCTTAATTGGGCCACCCCTAGACCAATGAATTTAAAGGAGCTTATCAAAAGTTGGCTGAGAAGCAACATAAAAGGAATATGGGAAAACATCTGGATTGCGACACTGTCAATGGTGGTGTGGCATATATGGAAAGAAAGAAACCATAGAAGATTCAAAGACACTTCCCTCCCTGTTGAAAATACTATTAGGAAAATAGAGGTTGGTATTTGTGAGGTCGTGAATTTGATCAAGGAAAGACCAAAGGAAACAAAGTTTACACAATGGGATAGACACATTCAAAATAGATGGCCAACCTTGAGGGTGTCAAATATTGTTCTAAGCACTGACAGCAAGTTGTGGGAATATGCACGTTGGATCCCTACTCGGTTGGATGTTGTCAAGCTAAACTTTGATGGCACTTCAAAGGGTAATCCTAGAATGGCAGACAATGGATGTGTGATCAAAAGTTGGCAAGGTGCTTGTCTCGGGGCTTGTGCTAGTGGTTTAGGGGAAGCCACAAACAATGAGGTCGAATTTGTTGCCATGGCATGAGGAATAAGCATGTGCATTGAAATGGGTTTCAAATCTGTTGAAATTGAGGGAGACTCATTGATATGTGTGAATGCAGTGGCCAAAATGATCACACAAAGTTGGAAACTAAAAGGAACGTTGAATTTAATTGGACAATTATTGGAAAAATTAGACTCATTCACCATAAATCATATATATCGAGAAGCCAACATGTCAACTAACTACATGGAAAATTTGGGTGTAACGATGCAAGGTGGTACTTTAGAGATGGTCGATGATTCAAAATCCATACTTGAAGGTCTATGGAGCTATATAGATACAAAATCTCCAGCGTGCTCAGCTCCGTAAACATGTGGCTAAATCTTCCATAGGGTGGAGACCAAGAACAACATCAAAGCCTTCATGAGTTCCCTTAGTGGCAATCCTAGGCTTATTGATGAGGGTATTATTGCCCATTTGGTGGAAATAGCTAATAGGGTTGGTTATCTCTACCATTCAAAATGTCGTATGGCTTTGTAAATTTCTGATTAATCAATTTAGGGAGCTACCCCTTTGGTAGCACTTACCAAAAATAAAATAAAAATTAAAAAATGATAAATTCTAGTTTGCACAAATCAAAGTTTTAATTCACAAACTATGAATAAACACATTAACTAATAGTTGAAAGAAATAAAATTTTAAACCGAATTGTAATTAATTGTGAATAGCCAAATTTATGTAAAGAAAAGGAAATGCATTAAAAATCGAATCACACATAGTTACCACACCAAAGCTAAATTAGAAAAGTCACCAAACAATCAAGAAGTGGGCCCTACCTCCTTAATCACTTGGTGATGAAATGTAAACACTATTCTAGCTAAAATTAAGTATGCATAGATAGTAATTTCCATAATATATGACGATTCAAAAACAACAATCTAACTTTATATTAATGTATATATCAAGTCTTCTGATTGCACATAGTTATACTAAATAAGCATCGATAAAGTTTTTTATGGTTTGTTTGTGGCCTATGGCCAACAAACAAAATAATTTTGATACAAAATAGACAATGGTATTTGGCCACAAAAGTATAACAAGTTTAAAAAATGTCATTCAAAAATAGTTCATAAACCAGGTAAACTTAATAGGTTTAACATCTCGCTTTTCTTCCATCCGCATTCTCAACAACTCTAACATATCCCTTTAATTATCTCCCACCATTTCATCCACAAAATAATTATCATTTCAATGGATATTGACATTTTCTAATTGTTTTAATTCCCTTTTACATTTTACTAAATATCAATACTTCCTATGACAAGCGGTGACAAGAAGGAAGGAAAAGTAAAGGAAAAGGGTAAACAAAAGGTAAAATTATTAGGACTTTTCTACCCCCATCATCTACTATATTACAACATTTATAAATTCACTACATATCACCATAGTCAAGTATGTAGACAAACTCTTCCTACAAGGACTCTCTGCAGGTGAATATCACCCAAGTTCCAACATATCCTTTATATGACCATTTGAATGCTCAACATGTTCCTTTATATGAGTGTTTGAATATTCAACATGTTGCTTTATACATATGTTTGAATATTTACTTTCATGTTGATTATTTATTTTACTTTGACATATAATTTCATATTAGTTCACATGCAAGTCAAAGTGGAGGAAAAATGTAATATTGAAAATTGCATACCCTACACTTTTCCCCTTTTGTTTTGGATTTTTTTGACTTGTTTTTCCTAAGTGTAATGAAAAATTTGCAAGTGACATGCTTATGTATAAAAAGTTGTCAAAATACCTAATATTTTACTAATAATAACTTCACACATTCCAATGGATCAATATCGAGCTATAGTTTACCAATTCTTTATATTTGGTTAATTTTGTGGGTGTAGAAATGAACACGGTTCAATTTGCATGCACAAGTTCAACCTCTAACTTTCAAAATTTAAATTTACAAATGGGCTCACACTAACATCTTTCTTACTAGCTGTTATCCACCAATTTGAAAATCAAGTATTCAAATTGCACATTAGGGTGTTATATAAAAGGAAAAACCTTAATTCACTATGATCATTTTGGAATCACTTGGAAGCTTTTAGAACACATCAATGAAGATTAGTCAATAGCATTACATCAACGCTTAGTATATTACCTAATTGTTTAATATGTTTTTATCTCTTCAAAATTGTTAAATCAATTTCAAGGGCTTTACCAAGAAGAGGACCTTTGCATAGCAAACCTGTAAAGGTGTTTATCAACATTGCTAGTCATTTATTACGAGTTCATATATCAAGGAGAACAAGAATCTAAAATTTACATACAAATTGAATTTATGCACATAGTTCAAATTTGCAGACATAGAGATAATTTTGGTAAACATAGAAATGATCCAAAATATTATCAAATATATTTACCAATTCAAAAACATGTTACAAATTTCTAATACAAGAACTAATCATCTCACACCATCTATTACAAGAAAATCAATATCAAATATAAAACTAAATAACTTATTTTATTTTATTAATTACGCCGAGAGGCTTCTACAGTGGCATCCAAAAATCTATGTAAATTTTTTGAAGCTGCATTTAAAATGACACGTAGGTGGAAGTCATGTGCAACTACAGTAGATGTGATAAAACAAATAAAATAAAATAAAAGAGATTTGATGAAACAAAAAAATCAAATGAAAGAGATTTGATGAAACCAAAAAATCAAATCAAAGAGATTTGATGAAACAAAAAGAACAAATAAATAAATAAATAATATTTTTGATGGCAAAGAGAAATCAAAGATTTGATGACAAAGATAAATCAATAAAAAAATAAAATTAGAGAATGATAATTCTTAGTGTATTTAATATATGTATGGTAGTTTATATATATATTTATATATAATTTAAATATTCTTAATTTAAAATATGGCGTGCAAGTGGCGAGACTCGTTATGCTGAGAGGCATTCTACAGTGGTAGCAAACAAGCTTTGTCAATAAAAAATCTTAACGTAAAAAATGACGTGGAGGTGGTGGTACTCATGAGAAACAAACTAACGGTAGATGACATTCAAATGCATAAAAATTAGAATAGTGAGAAATGAAATTGTTAAAATATGAAACCTTAGAAGTTAAAAGGTTAGGTGTTGTCTTCTCTGGATAACTTAGTGGTCTTTGTTGTAATTGTTGGTGTTACAATTCGCACCTCTGGAGTGTGGATTGGCAACGAACATCTATGCACAGTGCATAATGACTGCTCTTCAAATTAGGAGGGGAAGCTCCCTCTTTTGTTGATATGCGTGAAAAAGTAAATGTTCTAAATCTTATCTTTTTGACTCAGCTGGAAGAGGCACAAGGTTAAGAAAACCAATACATTGCAGCTAAATTTTTTCTTTGGTTTTGCATATCTTAACTATAACTAACTTAATGCTTAATCTATCCTATTTCCTCAAGAAAAATAGAGCATGAGGACTTAGGAGAATGGAATGGTATATGATAATCTTTAAGTTATGATTTCCAAGGAGGAGGGGCACCTATCCGAGGCATAGGCTGAAAGAAAGGTTATTGGAAACAACATCAAACGACAATCTCTATCTCTAAATTCCCATGGAGGAGGGACTCCTATCTGAGGTGTAGATATGAAAAAAAATTATTTATCACAACATCACACGATAAACTTTATTTCTAAATTCTCAAGGAGGAGGGACTCCTATTCAAGGTGTCGATATGAAACAAGCTTATTAGAAGCAAATATTTAACCCAGGACAACAAATTGTATGAAGGACCTATCACATAAATAAATAATCAACCAGATTTATATTAACAAAGTGAACAAGTACAATATAACAATATTGCATGGCAAGGTGGCTCAACAATTTACTATCATAATAAAAGTTCTTGAATAGATACTGAATAGCAATACTACATGAATAGTGGGCTCAACATGTATGCTATCACGCACAAAAGTTAATTACAAATGAGCAAGGGTGCTCTTATTTATAAAACTTCAAGGAGTAGGGAACCCTAAAATCTCCTTGAGTTTACAATCAGTCTTGCAAGCATGCAAGATTTTATTCTTTAAGTCTAACTGTAAGCAACTAATCAGTTAACTAGAAAACTACCATCAGTTAATTGAACTAAACAAAACTAAATAGATGTTTGCAACATGCAAGTCCTTATTGAAATGAAATTCAATTGATAACTAACACTAGTTAATTGGATCCTAACTGAAAGTCTGACCTCCACCCAAAAATATTTTGAAGATGAGATAAGTGTGCATGAAATCAGCAATCAGTATTCAAGAATGACATTGAGTTGGTTGTTGCTTATGACTCTATTCTTGAGAAAAAATAGGGATCCATCTATTTGTCTACTCTAGGTCATCATGCACCATCATCTCCTCCAAGAATTCATTAACTGTCTCATCCTCTAGCACTTTGATGCTATCTATCATGATAGATTGCCTACACAACACTTTCTCTCCATCTTTGATCACTTTCTAGCAATCTTTGACTTCTTCAACCAACTTGTCGAAGCTTGTTGACATCACCAAGAAGTGATTCAACTTGGCCACCATAGGCTCACCATCAAGGTTGTCATGCACCAAGTTTTGGAACTCAGTTTGCACATCCTTGAGATCAATGTATGTACCATCTTCATGAAGATAATGGCATGGGATCTTACTGATGAATCTGCTCACAAGTTTGAGTGCATCAACGACATCTTTTTTGACTACATCCAACTTTGTAGAGATTCCTTCATACGTTTCCACTTTGAAGAGGTGTTGTTCTCTCGAAGCAAAAATATTTCTTTTATCTTCATCTACTACAATGGTGTTGTATGCAACTACCAACTGAGAAATGAGAATCAAATCCTTTGGTAACTTTGGTAGCTCTATAACTGGAGTGATGATGATTAATTCTTTTACAGCTTGATGCCTCCAATGCTTTTCTTGACTCTCCTCAATGAAAAAATGTTGCATGATGAAATCGTGAAGTTTGACTACAAACACTCTAGTTGTGAGAAATGCACACAAACTTGTTGCACACACAGAGTTCCAATAGTATTCAACCCTCTAAACTGGCCTTGGAAGGCTATAAGCTATACGAGTTATGAAACCATGTGGACTTTGAGTGACTACACCTGTCAAACTTCTGAATGAACCCTCCGGATGCGTTTGATGCAAATCGGTGTCAACTTTTTTGATGAAATCATGAATCAAAACTAATTTGTTCTTGAATTTAGTCCGAGTGAACTACATTATGAAAAACTAGCATGTTGATTGTAAACATGACTATGTTCTGACAACTTTTCCAGCAAAGCTAAAATAGCTCCTAGTGAGGCTAAAAATAGCTTGTTGAGGGGAAATTTTTATGAAAAATTTTGAGATGTGGGTTTTGTAGAGAAAATGTTTCTAAGCAAACCCACAATGTCAGAAATTTGTAAAAGTGCTTTTTCGCTTGACATGCAAAGAATTTTTTGAAAAAAAGTAGTAAGGGGCAATAGGGGCTCCAAAAGCTTTTTCTCCTAAAAAATTCTAACATATGGGTTTTGTAGAGAATGAAATTATAAGCCAACCCAGATTGTTAGAAACTCAAAAAGATGAGTTTTACTAAGGCAATGAAAGGATTTTTAGATTAGAATTATAGGGGCTATAGGGGCACCGGGGACAATTTTTTCAAGAAAAACTAGCACATGGGTTTTGTAGGTGCTAATGAGTTGAATAGACCCATATGATTCAATTTTGGAAAAACTGAGTTTTTGGCCAACATGCAAAAGAATCTTAAAAAATCCACAATACTTCAAAATGTGAAGTAACGGGGCATTTTTTCTCGAAAAATTCATAAACATGGGTTTTGTTGCTAATGTTGAATTATGTGAACACAGATAATTAGATTCTAAAAAAGATGTTGTTTACTTTGACATGCGAGAGAAAAACTAAGACAAGGATAGAAGAATTTTAGAGATAGAAAATAGAAGTTATATTTTGCCTCTGAAAATGATGCCTATGCCTTGAATTTGATATGATGAATTTTGGAATGCATGTACTCGAATGATGAAGCCTAGAAAATAATTCTTTTGAAAAATTTGGACCTGGCATTGTGAAGAACACTGAAAAATGTCACTTGTAGCGCCTTCAGATCTTGCTTGTACGAGAAAATATGTGTTTTTCCTCAACCTATGATAAAAATAATGGATGCCCAAATGCCTTAATAAATAAAATTTATGAAGAGAGGCATCAAAAATGCATGCAAATTGCTAAATTTAGGCACCACAATATCATTGGACCTAAAATTTAGTTAACTAACTGAAGAAAACCCTAATTTTGGTGCCACCCTGTATGCAAAAATAAATTTTCCATTTGCAAGCAAAAATCAAGTCCTATTGAAGTCGACTTGAGAAGTGCAACTAAAGTTTTAATATTATTTAAATTCAGTTAACTAACTCCATTTTGGGGTGGCCCATGCACTTGACTTTAAAAAGTCAAACTTTGACTTTAGATGCCTTTACTCCAGACTTGAAATTTTCTTAAAAATTTCATTTGAAGACATCAATGGAGCCTATGTTCAACCACTAATTTTGATTGATTGGTGCATCCAGTAGACTGGCTGACAGTTTCATTGAAGAGCAAGATCAAAATTGACAAGAAACTCCTTGAAGTTGCAAACCCTAATTCTTACATTTGAGGCTTCAAAATTTAGGGCACCCTTGGCCTCTGGAGGTGCTTTTCTACTTTAGACTTAGGCGATTTCCATTCATTTTCATCATTTTGAAGGTGATTTTGACCTTACTTTATCTCGCATTCTCCAACACTTGGCAAAACTTCAGAGCTAGATGACAGGCTCACTACGGAGTTGACAGTATTTTGAACATGATCTCTTGGAGAACACTTTTCCTAAAAACATCATTTGACAACTAAAAATCATGGGTGCCCTTGGCCTCTAGGGGCACTTTTCTTCCCAAACTTAACCATTTTTCAAACTGGCTAATAATCCACTCAATCCCTGACTGCAAGCTATTAACTTGTCTTCTGACCTGGCTGAGGTATATAATGGAAAGTTGGAAGCATCACAGACAGGATGAG
This sequence comes from Sequoia sempervirens, assembly GCA_007258455.2. Taxonomy (NCBI): domain Eukaryota; kingdom Viridiplantae; phylum Streptophyta; class Pinopsida; order Cupressales; family Cupressaceae; genus Sequoia; species Sequoia sempervirens. The sequence continues at coordinate 264,874,443 of VDFB02000015.1, forward strand.
CATTTGAGCTAACCTAAACAACTTCATTTGGAGGTCCAAAACCTTGGTCGCCCTTGGCCTCCAGGAGCACTTTTGTTGTTTTCTAACATTTTGACCATGATTAAAACCTTATGTTTGACACTTGATTTCGGTTGTTCAACAACTTAGATTAATCGGGGCTAACAAATTTGTTACGAAGCCTGATCAAGTATGAGACAAACATCCTAGGTATCATTTGGTTAGAAACCTTCATCTAGTACCTCAAAAATTTGGGTGCCCCTAGCCATCAGGTGTGCTTTTCTACTCCAGTGTTAGTCAAATTTTCATCTCCCTCATTTCTCATTCAATCTCCAATTTCATATGCTAGACAAATCTTTTGGATTTACTGGTAGGCTCATCACGAAGCTCACTGTATTCCAGAGCAGTCTTCTTGGAAGTGACAAATCTTGAAAGGTTGATCTAGGCCTCTAAAATCTAGGGTGCCCCTGGCCTTCAAGGGCTCTTTTATTTCCAAAGTTAGAATAATTTTGATGATTTTCACTTTGACAAAAATCCCCTTCGTGATGCAGCATCATTTTGAACATATCTCACCATAGAATCTTCGTTGGAGTGTTGTAAGCTTAGATTACAACACCTAGTATATGGCCATCTTCCATTAATGACCTCAGAGGTCTTAAATTTTCTCCTGAAAAAGTGAAAACAACCCACTAGAATTAAACTGAATTTTTCCTAATTCTGACTTCACCACTGTGATCGTGAAGTGAAATAAGCTAATCAAAACAAATTTTAGTCAATTCTGACAAGATTCAATTTTTAGGGTTTTGACCTAAAAATAGGGACCCACAAACCCTAATTTTCAAAATTTCCAAATTTTACCAGTATCTTCCATAAATCAAATTGACTAAAATCCCATACTTGATTTGCCCAAAAATTGACTTTTGATGACAATTTACAAGATTTAGACCATTTTAAGCAAAATGCCTTAATGAAGCAAAAAATTTGGTTTGGGTACAACATTAGGCTCCATCTAGTCACCATGTCAGATACTTATGACATAGGAGAACCGAGAATTTCTAAGTTTTGTAGACCAGTGACTTATCCATTGGGAATTTGGAGTTAGGACTTTCCTAATCACCTAAGAAGATAAAAACTTTCCTAAAAATCACCTAAAACAAGACTACCTAAAATCATCTAAAACATGACAAAACTTCATAGAACGGGGAAACACGTAACATCATAATGAAAAAGTATAATAAAAAAATTCACTCCTCCCCCAAAGTGTTGAAGTGTTTGAGATGTTTCCCACTATATATGGTAGCGATAAGAAACTCCCATCGATGTTGTTTCTGCATGAAAGGCTTTACTTCTCTTCTAATAGGCATTGCAAGAGGAAATCCTTCTAGGATGAAGATTATCAAGTATTCATATATCCAAGCAAAGGTACTCTGACAAAAATCAGAATATGATGCAAATGGGAAAGATGATACCCTTGAGAAATTGGTTATATTGTAGTCCATCCTCAGGATGTTAATTCCTTCAAACTAGTCGATCGAGTTCCAAACTCAATTTTTATAATGCCATAGGTGATCTTTTCTGACCTGAAAATATCCTTTGACTAGCTCATCGATCAGCTCTACATCACCTTTAACACATAGGAGTTTTATTCCCATGTCTTCGGTATCTTTGAGGCCTGACAAAAGCCCCTCTTTTTCAGTTTTAGTGAATTCCAATTGCGGGCAACCTGTAACTGGGTACAACTATCCTTTAGGGGAGATGATCATTTCCCCTACTTTTGAACTTGTATTATAACAACCTCCATCAAGTTTTATTGTCCATCACTTTGTGTCCTCTATCAGTCTCTTTTCTAAATATGTTTCTATCTTTGACAGAGTCACATAATTATGAAGACCTGTGTCAAGCTTTTCTTCTACTGGAACAAATGACTTGAGCACTGCCCGCTTCTTTACAACTTTGAGAATCTAATCTAGTTCTTCTAGGTGGTCCTGAAGATATTCTAATTGAGATATTTGTACCTTGGTCTTCATCATGGAAGCTACGATGTCACAATTTTTTGAAGATGTCTCTTAAGAAACTGGCATAGTGTTCTCCTGTGAAGATATGTGATTGGAAGTGAATGGAACTTCTTTTCCTTTTTTTCATTTGATTTGCGTCTTTCTTCTTCTTCTTTTTGTGCTTTGAAGTGTTGAGCACGTGTGAATAGAGGTGTTGAAAAATTTTCATGATTCGTTGTAGGAGCGTATTGATGGTATTCTTCTTCTTGTTCTTGATTCATGAGTTCTTTATCAAAGTATCCCACAGCGGAGTCACCATCGAAGTTGTTCATCTGTGGTAAGACAACATTCAAACTTGGTTTTGGTACGAAACTAAAACTGGGAGCAACTTCAGTATATCCCATGATTTGGATCATTCTCAGATTCTTAGGACATGTGGATCTAGTATGTGCATCAGTGTCATGGAAACAACAAAATACTGCATGGTGTGCAACTTTAATCATTGGTCTTGGTGGAGATGTTGACAACCATGGTTGAAGATTATCTCTCTTTGGTTGGTACAGTTTATGAGTTGGAGATCTGATAGAATTTGTTTTCATCAAGCTAGAAATGATCATATCATCCTCCAACTTGGTGGCATTTTCTTGCACACTCTTCAACTCTATTTATTTGGCCGTCTTGAGGAAGAAGGCTATCTTTGATGGAAGAGCATTTATGAAACACCTCATTAGAATCTCCAGTGATGGTAGAAGAAAGTCTTGTAACAAGATGATTAAATCTTGCTACAAAATCCATCATGTGCTCATTATGTTCCATCTTTGAATTTGTAAGTTGGGTGAACAACAGGTGACTGTCTTGAGCGAGCTTGAATTTCACCAAAAACTTCTTGCTCATAGTTTCCTAGCTTGTGATACTGCCTAGTGCTAGGTGATTGAACCAGTTGAAAACATTTCTCGCAAGAGTCTTGACAAAGAGACACACCATGATGTATTCATGTGCTATGTGTAAGACAGTACAAGCTATTGTGAATGCAAAAAAATGTTCCTCTGGGTGTTGAGTTCCATCACTGTGAAATTGAGGAAAGTGTTTCCTTGATCCTTTAGGTAACTCATGATTTACCTGGAAATCCAAAGTTCCAATGTTATTACCCCAAGGTAATGGGGGTGGACGTCATTGATTTCTATTAGCATTGCCAACATTATTGTTGTTATCATCCATTGCTTCTGTATGGATCATGCAATAGGATGCCAAAGTGTCATTCCCATGAAATAAAAGTGTTAATCTTTTCTTGAAGTTTTCTTGCCTTGTGCCCCATGGTGGGCACTAGAAAATTGTTCACATTATGATTTGCACCTCTGTAGTGTGGATTGGCAACAGACAACTATGCACAATGCATAATGGCTGCTCTTCAAATTAGGGGGGGAAGCTCCCTCTTTTGCTGAGATGCATGAAAAAGTAAATGTTCTAAATCCTATCTTTTTGACTCAGCTGGAAGAGGCACAAGGTTAAGAAAACCAATACATTGCAACTAAGGTTTTTCTCTGCTTTTGCAGATCTTAACTACAACTAACTTAATTCTTAATCTATCTTATTTCCTCAAGAGAATTAGAGAATGAGGACTTAGGAGTAGGGAATGGTATATGATAATCTTTAAGTCAGGATTTCCAAGGAGGCGAGACACCTATCTGAGGCATAGGCTGAAAGAAAAGTTATTGGAAATAACATCAAATGACAATCTCTATCTCTATATTCCCAAGGAGGAGGGACTCCTATCCGAGGTGTAGATATGAAAAAAATATTATTAATCAAAACATCACACGATAAACTTTATTACTAAATTTCCAAGGAGGGACTCCTATCCAACTACAAGCAAAAATCAAGTACTGTTGAAGTCAACTTGAGAAGTGCAACTGGAGTTTTAATATTATTTAAATTCAATTAACTAACTCCTTCATATTGGGGCATCCCATGCACTTGAATTCAAAAAGTCAAACTTTGACTTTAGATGCCTTTACTCTCCAGTCTTAGAAATTTTCTTGAAAATTTCATTTGTAGACATCACCAGAGCCTATGTTCGACCACTGATTATAATGGATTGGTGCATCTAGTAGACTGGCTGACAGTTTCATTGAAGAGCATAATCAAAACTTACAAGGAACTCCTTGAAGTTGCAAACCCTAATTTTGACATACGAGGCTTCAAAATTCAAAGTGCCCCTGGCCTCCAGGGGCACTTTTCTAC